>CAXAMN010026373.1:177413-188736 GCA_963970005.1 Durusdinium trenchii
TTGCTCCTAGTAGCGATGCACTTGTTCCTAGTAGCTTATTGTTTCTATTCTATATATTGTTTCTACTAGCTGACCACCGGTACTTCGGATTGGGCCGGTGCAATCAAGGACCTCATGGGCCATAGCACGTCCTCTCGTTTCTTCGGATTGGATGGTGCACGTCCGGTGGAAAGTTCTGGGCCTCACCGCTTGGGAGTCGGTTCAGCTAGTAGAAACAAGAAGCTACTAGTAACAAGTGCATCGCTTCTAGTAACAAGTGCCTTACTAGTAGTAGCAATGTTCGCTACTAGGAGCAAAGAGCATCGCTACTAGGAGCATGGACGCTACTAGGGGCTCCTGGCATTACTACTAGGAACAAGAGGACGGTACTAGTAACAAAGGATGAGCAATGCCGTGCCCTTTGCTCCTAGTAGCGAACATGGCTCCTAGTAGTAAGGCCAGGAGCCCCTAGTAGCGATGCCCTTTGCTCCTAGTAGCGTTTTAAAAATGGGTTGCTGAACCAGTCCCCTGCCACCGAGTTGGACATCCATTTGCCCTCTGAGGCGAGTGGTCCAAAGAGCTTAGACACCAAGCCCAGGCTCGAAATCGGCCATGGAGATATATGGAGACCCTGTTCACAGATGGAAAAAACAACTATTCGCATTGATCACTTTTACTGATCACAGACGTTCTTTTCTTTTTAACCATACTGCGAATCTGAAGGGGCTAGCGACTCAGAAGGAAATGCCCATCACGCCCCACCAAGCAGCTTGTTTTGTCCTTGAGCGTCAGATTCCGAAGATGCCGCCACTACGGTGTTGTGTTCTGTTGGACAAAGGATGGGTATATGGCGCTTGTTAATCAAGAGTCTACGTCGTTGCTTATGAAGGCATCATTCCTGGGGCTGCTGTACTCTTTAATCCTAACCCACCAGCACAGTATCAGTCAGAATGACACTAGCGAAGGCATGCCAAAATGACGAGATCAAAGTCACATGCCAATACCATTGCAATGACAGCAAACAACAAACAAGCAGCAACAAGAAACGCAAGCATACATGTATCCGGCCATCCAGCTAACCAACCAATCAGCCAGCCATCCAACAGTAGACTCCAACAAGGCCTTTGCAAAGCAGTCTGGTCAGGGCGAGCATAGTTCGATACATCCACTTGGATTCCTTCATTCGTCCAATGTTTTTGTTGTTTTTTTGTTCAATTTTTTGAGAAGCTGGAAGGGAACCGCCCGAATGGCAGGGAGGCGGAAGAGCGCGCAGAGCTCCCTATGCCAAGAGCGCCTGCCGCGGAAGTAGCGGAAGCTTGGCTTCTGAATGTTCACCACCTTGAGAAAGATCCGCAAAGAGCAGACCTTTTTGGAGGGACAAATATCAGAATATCAAGGCTGCTCCGAGCTTACTTGGACTCATGTAGGTCACGCAGGGGTAAACTCAGAACGTGAACAGCTCCTCACAAATGGCCCATAGGGACTCTGGATTCAGTGTGGTTGCTGCAGGCCTTGCATTTTTCTATATGTTTGCTGTAAAAATAGATTGCCTCCCTCATGCGGTTGGATCTTGTTTTGGCCAGGCCCTTAAGCAGACAGGCTCCTCAAGCTCAAGGGCAACTTGTACATCTGTAACTTTTGAAGAAAGGACCAAATCCACAAAACAGAAAACATGTTTAGTTCATTAGCCCGCTTCTGAAAGAATGTGCAGCTGGCTAGACATTCAACAACTTCACGCACAATCTCGCCCCACGGATGTTGGCAAAGATGGACGCCTGCTTTTCAGTGGTACTTCGGCACAGAAGTCTAGCTGGACTGGGCAGGGCTGGTCACCACTGCAGCTTTGGAAGAGGCCCACCTTCCCAGAAAGTTTGAAGCTTGAGTTCTTAGGAAGAAACTTCTACAACGAGTTCATTGTACGCTTCTTTGGCGTTCTTTACTTGACCGCGGGGACCTCATTCAAAGTGTTCAAGCAAAGGGCACTTGCCCGAGTTATTCTCTGGAAGCGTGTGTCCGGAACATGAAACAAACTCCTTGCCAGGATCCAGGTTGATCTTCCAAATCCAGAAATTTCAGGAATCTTTAGACAGTATTGACAATTGGCCAATGTCAAGGCTAGTTTACAAGAACCTAAAGGGCATTGTGGATCTTTGGTCATGTCTTCTGTTCATACTGCACCCGCTCAGTACCAACTCTGACTCATTGAGCAGCAAGCCAGAGCAGCAGCATGTCTGCGTAGACTGCATTGACTTGCTGTTTTGTGGATTCCCTTGCCTCGGTTTGTCTCCATTGAAGCAACAGCCGCTACGCTTCCAACCGGCCCAACAGAGCACTACAGCTGATGTTTTCTATGGCCTGTTGCCCCTGAGCTGACTGCGTATTGCAGAAGCGGAAAGTTGACGACAAGGTCTGCCCTTGTGACACCACGTGCCATGGTCAAAGCGAAGAAATGTTATTTTCATTGCGTCTTCGTTTTTTGCCGGGGCTTGTCGTGAATGCGAATGACATATGTCCAGGTGTCTCAGAAGATGCTTGGGGGGAAGTGCAGTCAGCCCTTTTTTCTGAGGGGAAGGCCATCTAACCATCACCACATATCACCACTGGTTTTGACAATGGCATTTGCCCCAATCACTCTCTTACTGCACCTCATTAGGTCGCTGAGCAATCCGCATGGGTAAAGGATGTTTGCCCAGTGTGTGGTAGTCTATTTCGCCGCCGAAGCAAATTTTGGAACGCAACGATGCTTTCACCTTTGCATGGTACATGTGACTTATTACTTGGAGTGAGTGGTAAAGGCCAAGACGGCGAGAAGTGCGCGGTTGCTTGGTTTGTGTTTTCTTCTCAAGGTCGACATCGCGCGACAGCCAGTGCAGTGTTGCAGGATGTAGCGCTTTGGCTGATACCTGCGCTCCTGCAAGTCTTCAATCTCATGCGGGGCTGGACGTCCTTTTGGCGTGGCTATGTCCGAACTAATCACTTTCATGGACTTTCTTGTCTGTCCCCCTCGTTCACATAGTTATGTCTCAGCTGTCTGCCGCATTTTTTGAGCCTCTGCCACTGGCGCGTCGGGCTAGTCCTGATGCAGTGGACGCTACACCTGCGGAGTTTGCAGGTGTGTTTCGCGCCGGCCGCGAAGGCTAGGCTCCCACGCGTAGCGTGAAACATTCCAGCCGGACTGAGTGCCTTTGCAATTCGATCCTCCGAAGAATCCAGCGCCCCTGTTTTGCAAACGCTTGGATTCCCTGGAAGCCTTGGAAACCAGCAACAAGTTGGATGCAATGCTGCATCATGTGTTGGGCCTTGCTTGCTTCGGCCAGGCGCATTGAAGTGGTGCACAATGTGAAGATCAAAGGCCCCAATCTGATGCCAGGCGGTGCGTCGATCATTTCCAACCAAACACTGAAGATGAGCAAGGCGGGTGAAGTTTTGTAGGGTTGTGCCACTGAACACCTGAAGGCATGAAGCCGGATGAAAAATAAGCGCCTTTGGTGGCAGGGTCTTCAGAACACACATGAATACCTACCAGTACCTACAAGGCATTTGATATGTGTGTTTGCTCTAAACTTGCAAACTCTAAAGTGGCCCGGGGACGTAAACTTTCCAGCACGTGATGACTAGGGAATCTCACGCAGTTCCGTGTGATGTAGGGCTGGGGCGCATCCCCCGCCTCAATGGAAGGAGAAGGCACAGGTCCTAGCTCATTAGATTTCAGACTGTGTTTGGTTGAGACCTGTTTTGTGACCTCGGCTTTGACTTCTCAACGCTGGTAAGAGAAGACGGCAAACATCTGAATGCCTCAAAGATCTCCAGATATATCTCTGATCAACTTGGATTTTTTTAGCCCAGCCGGCTTGGGGGACGTTTCCGGACACACAAGACCGACAACCACTCGCGCTTCTGTTAGGGCAAAGCACCAGACTTAAAACACACGTTATGCCTGGAACTTCTTGAGGCCTTTCGTCCTTTTCTTCTCTTCTTTCAAACCTTTAGTTTGTAATTGCATTTCTTATGATGTCTTCATTTGTTGTTAGGTCATTTTTTTGGAGACCGGCCCTAGCAGAGGCTGGTGACGGGTGCATTTTTTTGTCTATCATTTATCATAAGGAAGCGTCCGGAATGCACCGTTCATTTTGGAGGGAACGTACCTGGGATATTCACCGCAGATCAGTTGCAGATCCGCCTTGCAAGGTGAGCGATCGACCAGAGGGCGGCGTGAAACGCTCCAGGCAATGAGAGGTTTCGCACGATGCCTTCAGAACCTGGATTAGATGGTTGTGCACGATGTTGACCATGTCGTCCCCCGGTTACGCCGTGTTTTTTTTTGGGAACCACTTGTTAGGCGTCATATCGCGGTATCAGTCTGAAGAGCCTTCAGTGTTGGGGAATCGGTTTTTCGCCACATAGACGGAAGGGAGAAGACGGTGTTCTTCCAACCTAAAAGTAAAAGGAACCTAAGAGGAATGGCCTGGAAAGGAGCGGGTGTGACAGACTGGGAAGGCAATCGGTCTTATTGAGGTTTCTGCAAGTATGGCATAACATACATGTCGTGTGATTGTTTTCTCTTTTCCATATGCATTTGCAGCCCTGATTTCAGATTCCGGATTTGTTTCGGCAGAAACTTGAATGGGGGTCCTTACTTTTCATTTCCACTTGGCAGGCCAGAGGCGCCCTGTGCTGCTGAAGCCGCGGAAGCTGTGGATTCTTGGCCGAGCCTATTTGGTTTTTGGTTTAATCAATTCTTTGTCACTTCCTCTTATGAGCATTGGATACGCATGTGTACCGCCAAAATCCCCGAAGAGTAGTTGAAAAATTCAAGACTTGCCTATCTATCAGTGTTTCCTCGTCAGCATAAGCAATCCACAAGCAACTAGCCCTGGACGAAATACACTCTAATAATGGTGTGAGGGCTTCCAATGAAGTGCAATGGCATAGTACTCGATGTTCAGAAAGGGCAAGGCATCCCAATTTGTCCTGATTCAGATTGCTTCGGCTTGTTAGGCTTGTTCCCCCTAGACCAGCTCCAGCAATTCCAGAATCTTTGCGATCGGCTCAAAGCGACTTGTACAAGTCCTGAGATCCAGTATATAAATGGATCCGATTTTGTTCTTTAACCCATATCCATATATATATATATACCCTATATGTGTGATTTCAATGCAACCGGACTTCAATTCTTCTTCGGCCGGACGAGTACTTCGTCCATGGTTCCTTGGCGTCCGGAGCCTGCGCCGTTTCCAGTGCCGGTGCCCGACCTGGAAGCCGAAGTCTGCGCCGTCACGAAACAAGCACCTTGTGCCGTCAGACCTTGAAGGGAACAATCGGACATCCCAAAAAGGATTGGTGTTAGTTGAGAGAGCTGGCCACTGACAAATAAGACTTCTTTTTGAATAATAAGGGAGTGTATTCCATATATAACATCATCTTTCCACATCTGAAGTGAAGCATTCGCTCTTTTGGATTTTCGAGGCATCTGTGAGATCCCAAACCTCGTTGTCCTCAGAGCTGGCACCGAAGTTACTCCGTGGGGTGGCGCTGGATTCGTGCTTGCAGTGGCTTGGGGGAGACAAACCACGAAGGACGTTTTGTGGGGTGGCGCCGCCTGCGCTGGAGGTCAAAACGCGATGTTCTTCCGGAAGTTGGCATGGACTGAGTTTTGAAAGCTGAGGGTCCCGTTACTCAAGAAGGCCCAAGTAGAGAAGCATGTTTCTTAAGTGGTCCAAGAGTTCTTTAAGAGTGTGGATCGCTGTGAACTGCCAGGTCCATCTTTCATCCATAATGATCGACTCCGTAACCCACCGGAGAGCAGGAATACCTTGCTTTTGGCTGTGGCGGTTGCAAAGAACATAATTTGAACTATTGAAGTAAAGTTGGGGCAAGAATTGAACTCGCGTTTGGGTGCCAACAGCTGTTCGGGTGTTCTTCATCGTTTTTGGGACGGACGAGACGATGTCAGTACATCGTTTGTCTAAGGTGTTGGGGTGCACATTTCAGTGAAAGTGCTTCTTTGGAAGGTTATCAGCTCAGCAGGGAGACTGAGTGCATCAACCAGTTCTTAAGCCATGATTGGAAGACTCCGCGTTGGTCAAAGACGCTCGCATTGCTGGTCTTTTACAACAGTGTGCCCGCTGCCGTTGCGACCATCTGCGTGAGCAGTGTGACGTGCGGCTTGCTTCTGAGCCGCAGGCTTCCAGGAGGTTGGCCCACAGCAAGTATCTCAACCTACTCCACGTTTCTCATCTTTTTTTGCTTTGGGCAACTTGGTGGAACATGACTCTTTTTTTGGCCGTTTAGCCTTTGTTAAGACCACCAAGCCTTCCCTACCAGAAGGATTACTTACTAGGTTACTAGGCCAAACCGTCCAAGGTTGTGTCATTTTACGGCGAACACCTGGTTTTGCTTCACGTTTCATCCACCCTTTCCATGAAGCTGCTCAAGTGAGTTTCTTTGGAAAACGGCCAAGGCAACGGTTGCGACGTCTCGCTTGCTGTTCGGTGCCGATGGTCTTCCTGGACCGACTTTGTATCGCACAGCATGACGAGGAGCTCAAGCGACAGGGCATCCTGGGATTGGCTGGCTTTTTGCTCAAGTGGCACGGCTTGGCACATGTGTTGAGGGCTCAAGAATCTTTGGGCTGTAAGAACACGGTGAGTAGCAAGGTCCAGAGGATCAGTTTAAGATAACAGTGTTTGTCGAGGGGGGTCAAGTCAGCGTAACGAAAAATCAGCGCCAAGGAACATTCTAATCACAAGCTCAACATCTTGACAAGCAATCACGACAAGCAACCTTCCACAAGACACGCCTCGCCTCTGCATGTGGCAGAGGGTCTGCGGATGCCGGCAGATTACAGATCACGTACAGCAAATCGACGTCACGACTTGTTACACTGCAAACTTCAAACAATAGATTTATTGTTAATCTTCGTTACGTGTGCTTGAAGCTGATCAATTAGTGGCATACCGAGATGTCCAGTTCCACTTCATGGTTTGCAAGTGTCCCGCCTCCTAGCTCCGAAATTTGGCCCTATGATGTCGTGCATCGGAAAGTTAATCCCACCGAGATCATATACTAAGATGCAGAGATGCAATGCAAGACTAAACTTTCTGGCTGTGTGCAGCCAATTGAAAAGTCTGGCATGATTTTGTATTGCAATTTACGATAGCCAATCTCAGAAGAGTCTTTTTTGGGACAAGCTCTTCCTCTCTGTGGACGACGGGGGAGGGTTGAGCCGGGATTACACATCATTTTTCTGTCCAGCAAAGTGACCAGATGTAGAGGGTGAGAGAAAATCCCAACAAACAGGTTGTCCACTAGTCGGACTAGTCGTTGTTTTAGCTGCTAAAGGGCTTAGCTAGTCATATTTCTATATGTTTGACACGTATTTGATGTTATGCAGCATCACCTAATGACTGAGATGTGGGGTATCACAATTTTAACCCTGTACCTTCAATGCGAGTGGAACATGTGTAGCATTTCTGCCGTGGAATCACAAGCGTCGCAAGGTCCCAGAAACTGTTGATCCTTTGGACTCCTCGCACCTTCACTCGAGTGTGGTGTACCTTTGAGTCCTGGGCTTGCGAAGGAGAAAGTGTTTCCTTTGTACTGAGTTGTATATGTTTTAAAGCTGTCGTTTCTTTCTTGCTTTGATGGCGCAGTGAAATTATGTGTGACACTTGTTTCCTTCAAGTGGAGTCAAACACTTGGGGAATCGACAGGGAACACCAGGAAGGTTGCCACATGTTGCCACCTTTATATGAAGATAATAATGAAGATCCGCAAGGAACCCCACAATTCGTAAGGAATTGGCACATTTCCTTCGACCTGGAGGCGACAGCAAACGGGTGGAGATTCTGCCCGTCGCGATGATGTCTCTTGACCGAATCTGGATCCAGGTGTGGATCCTTTGGGATAGCAGTTCCGCTCGGGGAGGGGGGTTTGGGGACTTGGGTCATTACATTGTCCGGATTATGTCAGGGAGAGCCACCCTGCTTTTAGCCACCCTGCTTTAGCGAGGGAGTAATGGGAAAAGAAGCCGCCAGCTCAGGTCGTTGCTGATACTCACTTGTGCTGTGAACTTCATCTTCTGGTGCTTCTTTCATGTCTGGGTGTACATTGAGGAGCTAGGCTCAATGGGCATGGACGGCTTCTATATTGTTGCGCTGGCAGGAGGTATACTCTCTCCGTCGCTGCTTCTGGGGATGTCCATTCAAATCCATTTTGGGATCCAGTATATGAAGGACTTGGAGAGCCTTGGATCCGTAGAATGCAGCTCCACGCTGTGCCCCTGCGACATTGTCTTATATTTTTATATTATTAATGTTATATTTCAATCATCCGCATTTATGTTGGTGCTTCATGATGTCCACCCAAAAATCGGTGCCAAAACATGCGGTCTTTCTTCAGTTCCCAAGCTAGTAACGATGGCCTCCAACCTAATAGCGATGGCCTCCACCCTAGTAGCGATGGCCTCCTCTTCAGTTCCCAAGCATGAATGCCAAACAAAATACCAACCAGTGCCAGGTTGCACTGCCACGCTGCTCTGAATGGACCAAGGAACCTGGAAGGTCAAATGAAGGGCTTCAGCATTCGACAAGCTGAGTGCTCCTGCTGTGACTTGAATCACGTCCATCCACAGACTGGTGTTTCAATCCTTTGCGATCGTTCATTGGTGTTCAAGACGCTAAGACGCTGGTACCCTGCTGGCCCTGGCGATGATCACTTGGATTGATTCTCGGTCGATGGTGGTGTCGGGACGGGGGTGAGTCGCTCACTCCCTGAATGGTCCTTGAGTTCCTGTGTGGCCTTACTACTAGGAGCAAGAACGCTACGAACGGGGCTCCTGGCATTGCTACAAGTAGTTTTGCGGTGACGAAAGTACGACAGGAAATCGAGGGTAGATCCCAGTATAAAGGAGACTGTGCAGGCGAACGCATCAGGAGACTGTGCAGGCTGCCCTCAAATTGGATCAGTTTGGGAGCGCTCCTCAAAGGCTTTCGCAGGTCCATGCAAATCCCTAACTGTGCCGAACTGAATCTAGTAGCGTCCTTGCTCCTAGTAGTAAGGCCAGGAATTCTTTCTTTTTATAGAGCTCATCCAACTATCCATCTCAGTGGCCAACAGGTCAATGCCTTCTGAAAGAGGATTGTCGGTACGAACTGGTCAAAAGGGATTCAAAGGGTCAACTTTGAGCTGCATTGTGGGTTCACTAGCGATTGCGTTGCATCGTTGCGTCAGATATACTTTATAGTAATCGTCCAAAAGTGGCCCACACAGCAGTTATTCGATGCATCGCAGCAGACGATGTCAAACACCAAGGCTTTGATAGCCTCGTTCGCGAGCAGATGAGACATTTTGTCGTGGAAGGTTTGGGCTCCGGTGCTCCACCCTTACGTTTTATGCTGGCCATGATGGTTGTCTCACCCCTTGGCATCCGAAGTGAGAGATCTTGGGTTGGCTGCAAACATGCCCCCCAAATCGGGAAGTGAACCCTGTTTGCTTCTGCGCATATTTCAGCCTGTAGGGAATTTGAGGATACTGCAGATAGCTGAGTTTCAGCCACACCCCGGAAGTCTTCCTTTTGCTTTCTTCTGGAAGTCCGATCCTCAAAAGTATCTAAAGGTCCCTCATCATGGGGTACTTGATGCCGTTCTGATCCAAGGCATCCTGCCTCAATACATTCACATGGGCTTGGATCACATTCGAGTCTACCCACATGTGTCAGCGGAATGGAACTTCTGGCAGTGGATCGCTCAATTTGCGATGGTGCCACTTGTTACAATGTTCTTTTTTTGGCTTTGTAACTTTGGCGCCTGGAGTGGTGCCAGGCTTAGTTTTTCCAAGTGGACATCGCTGCTGACGGTGCTGATCCTGAACTTTTGTTTGCTGGGTGCCTTTTGGCTTCCAATGGCGGTGGCAAGCTTTCCGAAGATACCGCAAAAGATGCTTCCAGTGTTGGCCGTCATGCTTTCAGTGCTGTTGGGCCTGTACACCCGGCAGTACGGATGTGTTTCTTGCGGAACCCTCGCCCAGCGTGGCCTACGTTTGTTGCGTTGGCGTTGAAGGGGCAAGATGGAACAAAGGCTTTTCATGGGTCGATGGTAGGTGGGAGGCGATTGCTTAGGTGTCACGATCCGTTTCACCGCCGGTTTCACTTGTACATCGCCTGTAGCTGCGTTGAGCCAGATGGTTTCTGGCATTTGCGATCCAGATGATGTCAAAATGATTTTGATGCCATGTGCGTTGTCCATGGATTGGCACACTTACTGTGGATCTTGCGTTCGCTAAGAGTGACTCTGTTTTGAGCCATCGAAGTCCACCATCCACAAGTTTCCTGCACTCATATTCAGGGAATGGCCAGGCTGTATCCACAGCTTCAGTGTGATCATGTGTGAACATTTAAGCACCGGGTTGACTCTATGGGTTCTACGTGATCAAAACTCTGGTGATCCATGAGACTTCGATTGATTTCTGGGAAGCTAACTATGCTGAAGTACAAAAAGAAAATAGGTGCATTACTAGTAGTAGCAAGAAGCTACATGCCTACATCTGCTTGGGGCTCAAGAGATGTTGATTTTGGAGTGGTCACCCAATTCCCATTTCTGCGAGCTTTCTCCCTTTTGGAGGCCATCGCTAATAGGTTGGAGGTCAAGACGACTTCGACCACTTCGACGTTTTCTCCGCGAAAGTCGACCAAGGCCGAGCACGCCGAGCGCGCCGGCTACGCCGCCGCCGCGGCAAGTGAGCGCGCCGCAGTCTGGGAGTTTCGGGTGAAAGATGGGTTCAAAGCCTTTGATGCGACATGTGGCCTGGCACAAAGTTTTGATGCTTTGAATTCAAATTGTTTGGATTGTAGGATGGAGAATGAAGAGTGAAAGAGTGACTGAGGCTACAAACTCGCAGACGTTCAGGCACAATAAAAATCTATTCTAGGCCGAATCGTATAATAGGCCGGTGTCTTTATTCACCTAAACATGAGCCAAACAAGTGACCTAAACAGCCAATCCTCGCCAAGGCCAGGGGCTGGTCGAAAGCTTGTATCAAGCCTTCCTGGCTGGTGGCGACCGCCTCGGGCACGTACCTTTTGGCAAACAGAGCCTCATCTGAAAGAGTTCAGCAAATTTGCACTCCAAACCATTTCGCTCTTAGGTGGGAGGCCATCGCTAGTAGGCTGGAGGCCATCGCTACTAGCTTGTAGGCCATCGCTATTGGGTTGGAGGCCATGGCTCTTAGGTTGTAGGCCATCGCTAGTAGGCTGGAGGCCATGGCTCTTAGGTTGGAGGCCATCATCGCTACTAGGTTGGAGGCCATCGCTATTAGGTTGGAGGCCATCGCTACTAGCTTGTAGGCC
>CAXAMN010026373.1:188746-201455 GCA_963970005.1 Durusdinium trenchii
GTGGAGGCCATCGCTATTAGGTTGGAGGCCATCACAACTTGCACTCCCAACCATTTTGTCTCAACAGCCTCGTCACAACGATCCACATCAACCTCCACAGCTGACAGGTGAGGAGCATGAGCTAGCAGGTAAGCTCGAGATGCATGTGGCACATCGGAGAGTCATCAAGATGTCACATGAAACCTACTAGCGATGGCCTTCAACCATCCTTCAACCGAATATAGCGATGGCCTCTAAAATACTATTCTGGCAACCTATGCCAACCTTGGTGCCGTTGGGTTGGTGTCAGGTCCCCCTTTCGTTTGGGTCTAGAATAGAGCGATTTGGAAGAATCACTCTTCCAGCAAACCAAGCACTTGCCATTTTGGGGTTCCCAAGCTGATTGTCGTCTATCAGGCAGGTCCTCGTACTTGTTGGTCTCTTGTGGAGGCCAGTTTGCGCCACGAACAACCCTCTTGTTCCCCTGCGAACAACCCTTGGAACGACCAACACGCGTGGATTTACATGGATTGACCGCGATTTTCTGTTATGGCCACAACGCTTCTGTCATGGTGCACCCACCCAGCACTGCCTTAAGGTGAGCATCCGTCAAAACTCTTGGTCAAATCCCAAGTGGTGTCAGATGTACGCGTATATTGGACGTTGCCACAGCCAGCATGTAGAAGATCACGACGCATTGCCAAGAGCGAGAATGAATGAACGGTGCGAAGCTATTTACTTGGCATTTGCTTTTCCTTTGTGCCATCATCCATGCACATGCTTCCCGCTTGATCATGGGCGGGGTGGGGGGGTGGGGCTGGGAGAATCACAACGACGTTGCGTGAGTTCATTTCTCTTAACCGCATCCGCATGGCGCGCATTCCTTTCTCTTCTGTCCTTCAAGTCGCATGTTCATTTGGTTTGTTTGACTTCACGCTGACTGAGGACCATCCTCGTTGACTTCATTGCAACTCAACGGGAAGATTGCCGGATTGGAAGATTGGTGATGTCGTGTAAGTTGTCCTAAGAATCGTCGACAGGGGAGGTTCATTGATTCAAATATTGAATGAAGCTGCTAATAACAAGTGCATCGCTACTAGTACCGAGGGCATTACTACCAGTAACAAGAAGCTACTAGTAACTACTAGTAGCGATGCCCTTTGTTACTAGTAGCTTCTTGTTGGACAATCTTGCATCGATTTCTTCTCCGGGCCAGTCTTGAAGAGTCGTTCGCATGTCATCAGCTGGGCTGGGGTCTTCCATAGTCCTCCACGATCCATTTGCAAATAGTTCGGAGTTCCTCATCGAAGCAACCTGTCGGATTTTGGGAGTTCTTGAAGGATGAAGGCTGGCCTCCAACCTGCTAGCGATGGCCTCCAACCTATTTCTGTATACTGGTTGGTGAAGGGGACAAACTCAGGCGGCATCCATCCACCGTTGGAACCAACATTCTACTGGAGTGCATCTAGACCAGACCCATGCTGGGTGTCTATACAAACTGCAGTCTTGAAAGGAACCATGCAAGAAAGGAACTCGCTTCACTCGTGAAGAGCAACAATTGGCAAGAGAAGGACAACCTACTAGCGATGGCCTCCACTCTAGCTGCGGAATCGAACTGCAGACCAGCCTACTCCAAATCCCCTCACTCCCCTCCACTTCCTCACAATCGAAGTGTCAAGTAGCATGGAGGGGCTGAAGAACGAAACCCCACCTTTTGTGATAAACCCAGCAACATCTGGCAGATGAAGATGCCAAAGATAAAGAGGGATGAGAAAAGGAAGGGGTTTGCTCTATGAAGAACCCTTTGAAGGGGCCTTATCAAGAGACCAAAAGACAAGGGACCAAAAGACCTTCTTCTTTTTTATTCCCTTCTGTGATGACTTCATGCCCAATCAGGACATGAAGCAACGCCTGGAAGGAGGTGCTCGCGAACGACAAGTGCGGCGAGCCTGGCGGTAAAAAGGAAATTGAGCCGATTCTTTGCTATTAGTCTTGCTACTAGTAGCTTCTTGTTACTACTAGTAAGGCACTTGTTACTAGAAGCGATGCACTTGTTTCTACTAGCTAGGTTGGAGGCCATCTATTGCCTATTGCTATGAGGTTGGCTGAAGTACGGGGTCCAAACGACTTCGACGCTGTGACTTCACCGTTTGGACCGTTTGGACTTTTGTTTCGATGACCGTTTGCACGCGGAACATGACAGTATGGTGAACACTTGGCATTCTCGGTGATTCTGCTTCGGTCATTTTCTTGCCACATGCCACATGGCACATCGTGTCATGAGGTTTTGTGAGACAAAGTATCAGAAGGATAAGAATCTTGGCAACAAGACTTTATCGCAGACATGCACCCAATCAACTTTTTTTCTGCTCACGGTCACACGAAAGGGATGCATATCTACCTTTCTCAAGACGAAGATGGTGTTGGCTCACCTCGTAAATCCGGCCATGGTCGCGCATGGCCAAGGACGGTAGATGTGGATGTAGGTAGATTGGCTTCAGAGTTTAGACGTATAGATGTCCATTTCACCCCAGATTTGTGGAGGTTGCTTCACATTCCATGTAGGATCAATCCACTGATCAGTGACCCTGTTATCATTGCAAGTGGTATCACAAAAAACAACACCAGCAAATGCGTGACAGATGCATCTGGCGCAAGCAGCTAAACCGTCGAGGAAGTACGATGAAGTAATTATGCCAGCTTTGCAACACACCCAAGCCGAAGTATGCAGTTGTGTTTTGATTTTAGTACTCTAGCTGATTGACCCAGAACTTGCACAGTCGGTTTGAACCTTGAATTGAAATCTTGACATTTGATTTTGCCATATCTTTGCGGAAAGAAGGCAAACAAGCCAGCCATTTGACATGTTAGCAATTTCCTGCAACTTTCCCAAATCAGGATCCTCGGAAGTACATCCATTTTCTGCTGCAAATACCACACTATTTAGCACCTGTGTGCTGAGAGAGGACCCTGCCGCACAAGGTACCCATCCCCAATTTGAAAGCGTTTGCTGCAGATCACACTGCCGTCCTTCAATGGGCTTTGAGCCGTATTTCAGTCCAACGCCTGCGTCACAGCTGGGTCATGCAGTGTGCGAAGCAAGCGCTGAGAGTCAACGCCAGCTGTGCGGCTTATGTCTTTGAACCTGCTACTTGGCTTCTTCATCGCTTCATTTGAAGCATCAAATCTGTCAACGCTTGAACCCGAACCTCGCTACAGCTGCCAGAGGATTTTGGATGCATTCGATGTGGCTGCAGCCGATGTGGAAAAGGTGGATGGAACAGTTTGGTTTTTAAGGTTTTTGAACAAGAAGGCGCTACTAGGGGCTCCTGGCATCGCTACTGGGAGCAAGGACGCTACTAGGGGCTCAAGCTACTAAGGACAAGGGCATTGCTACATTCGCTACATGGTTATGTTGTTTTGAGGGAGAAGAAGCAGATCATTCTGCCGAGTCTCGCTTTGAGGATTGTCTCATGGTTCCTCAAGCTTTAAGTAGTTGCTTTTGCAATGTGGGTCCCTCTCCTCTTGTTCACCTTTTCTGCATTGGAGATGGCAAGCGCAGGGAATCGTGAGGTTGCGAGGTGGGGTGGAGGTCCAATTTCGTGGAAGGCGCAGTGCTTTGTGCTTATTAGACGTGTGGACACGTAAATTTTGTGGCAAGCGCAGGGAATCGTGAAATTGCGAGTTGTGGTGGAGGTGAATGTCGCTGTGACATTGGGATTGGCGTGTGAGCGGGTGTTGTTTGGAGGGGCTAGAATCGCGAAACTGCCTGGCAGGGCTGCTTGATGTGTGCGCTCCGTTGGCGAAACGCTCGTTTTGCAGACGTCACGCGTGACTTTTGGAGGAAGTCTCGTGCGAAACGCTTGTTTTGCAGACTTCAAGTGTGAGTTTTTGAGGAAGTTTCGTACGCAATGCTCGTTTTGGAGGAATGATGGGTGACTTTGGAAGGATCTCGCACCAAATGCTCGTTTTGGAGACTTGGACATTGACTTTTGGAGGAAGTCTCATACGAAACGCTTGTTCTAAAGACGTGACGGTTGACTTTTGGAGACTTTAGTAGTCCCCCACAAGAGTGTCCCACAAGAGTGTCCGACAAGAGAGTCCAGAGTGTCCGACAAGAGTGTCCCACAAAATTTTCCTACAAGGGAGCCCCACAAGAGGCGTCCTGCAAGTACAAGAGTGTTCCGCAAGAGTGCCCAAGAGTGTCCCACAAGAGAGTCCTACAAGAGTGTTCCGCAAGAGTGCCCCCGCAAGAGTGTCCGACAAAAGTGTCCTACGAGAGTGTCCCAGAAGAGTGACATACAAGAGTGCCCCACAAGAGTGTCCTACAAGACTGTTTTGCAAGACTGTCCCACAAGAGTGTCCGGCAAGCGTGTCCCACAAGAATGTCCTACAAGAGTGTCCTGCAAGAGTGTCCCACAAGAGTGAGTGTCATACAAGGTGTCCTACAAGAGCGCGCAAGAGTGTCCCGCAAAGATTTCCGAAAAGAATGTGTCCTACAAGAGTGCCCCACAAAAGTGTTTCCTACAAGAGTTCAAAGCTTGTTTGGGTGTTTGTTTTTGAGTCCGTGTTTGAATTCGGGTTCGTGGGTTCCATCTTGCTTGTTTTTCGAATATCACATACATATTAATTTGTTTATACTTATACATTTATTTATTTACTCAGTGGAAAGCACATACTGATACTGTACATGAAAGTTTCTAGCCGTTCATACTTCTTGAGTGAGAGACATACTTCAAAGATGTCGAGCTGATGTCGAGCTGATGTGAGCTTTTGAACACTTGGAAGCTGAATATGACGACAATATGTGGTTTGCATGTGTTTCGGCGAGTTTGAACTTCAGCACACAACATGATGTAAATAAGACTTCTTGGAGGGGTGAAGTCACCAACATAATGTTACGATTTGTAGCCCCAAATCAAGTGTCAGAGGCTTGTCAGAGTCTGGGAGTTTTTGGTTCTGCGTCATCAGCATCAGTGGGTCTACTCAACTCTGTGATTATGAACCTGAAGACCTAAGCCTGGCCATTGTTTTCCACAAGTATGCACCTGAAGACTTAGTGCGCGCGCGTCGTTGTTCCCGCGCCTGGCCTCATGGCGCATCGGGCAATGCCTTTTGAGGGCCAGGACATTGGAGCGGACGGATGTGACGCTGGGGTTTTGCAGAGCCTGTTGAGGGAGATACCCTTGTGAAATAGAAGTTTTCTGTTCATTTGGGGCATGCAAATGTGGGTCGAAGATGTAGGAAACTAGTTCTCTCCGCCCTCAGAAAGGATACCAAAGTCCTCGCAGTGTGAAGGATTGTGACGTTCATCTATCAAGGGTTAACCTTTTGGGTTGATTTGGACTTTTTGAGCATCGCTCATCTAGCGAGGCCCCCCCATCGCTTATCAAGCGTTCTCTTGGCCTGTTCATCCCCCTCAGGCCTTTTTGGGCCCACCCTGATATTTATATATTGAGTGTATACCTGGAGAAGCAAAAAACCCTGTTAGCTAACACCGGGTATTCAGAAGAACATGAACTACTTCGAGTGATCCACGCTGTAAGAGGCGATGCAGCGAAGAAGCCGCCCAGATACACTGGCAGGATAATTGGGCCCGGGTGACTGGCAAGGCATGCCTCAGGCATAGTGTGTTGTGGATACATTTGTCGTTGATTTATTGCAATCAATCTCTGAGAGTTGGTGCGTTTTGGAGCTTTTGGACTTCTTTACTCCGCCACCTGACCCTCCGGAAAACGGCCTCGTGAAACCAAGTCTGTTCTCATTTGGCATTTGTTCTCATTGCCCTTTGTAGTACATGTTTAAATTGGCCTGAAAAACACCAAAGTGACAGGTCAAAGGCCTCCCGAAAACGACAAACACACCATGCGTTTGAACCTCTGTAGGCATGGCGTCTTCAAGTCAAACGTGCAGTTTCCACCTGGGGCGCCGGTTGGCATCAGTCGAATTCACGGTTCCACATGCGACACTCAAAAAAAACAAAAAAGTGCAATGGTTTTGTGGTTTTCTCAATGAAGACTCTGATTTCGCTCCTGTTTCCCTGCTCGTTCGCGGAGCACGGGTGCGCGCGGAGACTTTCAACCGGGTTTTTCCTGAATTTGTGATTGGACCTTCAAAAGTCTTCAAACCGTTCACAGGTGAATGGACTCAGCAACACATAAAACAATCATTTTCCCCCACATGAACAAGATAAAACTGCTATATAGTTTTATTCTTTAAATAATGTACATGTCTATTTCCCGGAAAACTGAAGGGTCAGCGTTTGCTTTTCGCAATTCGTAGCAATGGCAGGAGACCTCTTCAAGCAGGACACAGTCACGGACGGTCACGAGCAGCCTGCTCCTATAGCTGATCCAGCCAGTGTGGCCTTGCAAACCAAAATCCTGCTCCAACGTTGGGTGATCGTATAAGTGACAGTTCCGACATGTTCTCTTGAGTGGAGGCAACTCAAGCCGTCAATGTGTATCGCTTGCCAGAAACTTCCAGAACCAAAGGATCGCATGTGATGAATGAGACTTCCAGCTGCAACGCAGGAAGGGACGTAGTTGCTCACGAATGGACAAACTGCAGTTCGAGACACATTCAGGTCAAGTGCCTCATGGTTTTGCAGCATGCAAGTTGATCAATCCAAGACCTGGAGACAGTGCCTGCCCAAGCCTTGCTAGGTTTGGTCGTTGGCTGAGATGTCACTTGGGTAAGGCCAGAGAAATTGGTCGGGCAACAATTAGGCAGAAACGGCAGGCACATAAGAAGGTGTTGGCCTTTTGCAATAGCAATTTGCATTCATGTTCATCAAAAGTTAGGGAGAATTTATGTTTGAATTTGCATGACAAGATCCATAGTAAGGCAAACCACTGCATGCGCATTGTGGTTCTGCAGCCTTCAACATGACAACTCCAATCACATTTGCCGACCATGTCTGCCCGAGAGCGAAACTTACAGGGTTTGGCAGTATGGTGACACGTCATTTGGATGTGTTCGTAGGCACTGAAGGCTTCTTTGGGAAGACAAGAGCGCTATCATTGTACCGAAGAAAACAACTCTTCGCGATGTTGGTCGACCATTGGGGGTGCTTTTGACTCAACGGACCTCCGTTTTCTGCGGACTCGCGGGTGGACAGATGTAAGGAATGGCCTTGTGTTTGTGATCAGGGCATGGAGCTGGGCACTTTCCAAGGACCGAGGAACCTTGCTAAACAGGAACTGCAACCTGCAACTTGCATGTCGTGGCGTAACCTGGAACGTGACAACCCAAATTTGGTGAGCAGGCCAGCCTGAGGGCTACGCTTGCATCCATCATCCTGGATTCTTAAATGAACATATTCGCATTTTAGCCATGATGAAGGAGAAACAGGCCGATATCAATGGGCAATTGTCTTGTACGTGCCAGTATCTTTTGCAGGGTTTTATCCAAAACTCGGGCTAAAAGTGAAGTCAGCCGTTGCATGCATGTCATGACTTTGCAGCCTGCAACATCACAAGCCCGATCGCGTTTGGTAAGCAAGCCAACCTGAGAGCTAGTAGACTGAAACTTGTATGGTTAGGCAGTATGGTGACACACCAATTGGATTTGTTCGTGGGCACTAGAGGCTTCTTTGGAAAAATGGTTGAGCAATGACCAAAAAGAAGCATGCCCATATTATGAAGGTGCCGTGCCCTTGCAAGTGCATTTTTTGTTTGCAGGGTTTTCTCCAGGGGTCAAAGATGGACTGACATGGCATGAAAAGAAGCATGGTAAAACGAGCCGTTGCATGCATGGCGTGACTTTGCAGCCTGCATGACAAGTCCGATCGTGTTTGGCAAGGAAGCCAGCCTGAGAGCTAGTGGACTGAAACTTGTAGGGTTAGGCAGTAAAGGCCTCGTTGCAAAATTGGCTGTCCAATGACCAAAAAAAAACAGGCCCATATGAAGGTGCAGTGCTCTTGCAAGTGCAAATACCATTTGAAGGGTTTCCTCCAGGGGTCAAAGATGGGCTGGCGTTGCGTGATGAGAAGCATAGTAGAACGAGCTTGTGACTTTGCAGCCTGCAACATGAAAAGCCCGATTGCATTTGGTAAGCAAGGCGGCCTGAGAGCTAGTAGACTGAAACCTGTAGGGTTAGGCAGTATGGTGACACACCATTTGGATTTGTACGTGGGCACTAAAAGCTTCTTTGGACAATTGGCTGAGCAGTGCTTTTCCAAGTGCCAATATTTGTTGCATGGTTTTCTTCAAAAGGCAGGGTCAAATATGGGCTGACCTTGCATAATAAAGTGAATCAGTTCTCGTTGTGGCTCTGGAGGCAAGAAAAGAATTGCAATCGCAAAGACATTTGGTAAGAAAGCCAAGGTGAAGGCTAATGGACCAAGACTTGTAGAGTTTGAAGGCACCGTGACACGTCATTTGGGCACAGGTGTTGGGCACTAAAGGCCTCATTGGAACATTGGCTCAGCAACGAGCCAATATAAGGCTCAGCAGGTCATGCCCTCAAGCATGGCACCATGAGTAGGCACCATGCTTTTGCAAGTGCATGCAAGTGCCAATATAATTCGCAGTCTTCTTCAAAAGTCAGGGTCAAACCATGTACGTTGCATAAAGTGAAGCACAGTAAACAGAGCCACTGCCTGCACGTCGTGACTTTGCAGCCGGCAACATGACAAGTTGATCGCATTTGATGGGCACGTCAGCCTGAGAGCTATGCTCGCACCCACGATCCTGGATGCTTAAATGGAAATGTGTGTGTTTTGGCATGGAAGCTTACATGAAGCTGTCACTTAACATGGAAGTGGGGAAATGAACGATCTCAGGCCAGGCTACCAAACAAAGATTGCAGCTAGGCCTCAACCATGTCGTTCCAAAGGGGCACCGGTGACTGATGGGGTGCACAAAAGCGATTACAAAAACATTCCCTGAAGATTTTCTGCGTGTATGGAACGAAGACTTGATAAAAGAATGGATGGCGTTTGATGAAAGACCTGATTGTTCTGGAAAAGAACAATAGTACAAAAGCGAAGTCTTCCTTGCAGAATGACCTTCCGGAGAAGAGCTGCAATTTGTCGGGATGATGTATCCTTCAGAGCACCTTGAAGTTCGGAAAAAGAACACACAGATGGTGAGAAAAAAGTCATTCTTTGATGCTTGAAAGGCAGCACACAGGCGCACCCCAGGCTCTAAGACTGGCTGCTTCCGCCGGATGCACACTTTCCCGTTCTCATTGCTTTCCCTACTCTCCCGCAGGCTGTGTGTGGGGGTACCACACAAGTCTGCACAATAGCCATGATAAGTGCGGTCAAAACCATCACACACACACGCACACACGGTGATTTCACATGTCATGTTTCCCAGATCTCCGCGTCGCTGATCATGGATTACGAACCAAAATGACCCATGGTGGCTTCCACTTTTGTCTGGAGCGTAGTAGTTTGAAAGGAGCGTAGGCTTTGGCAGTATGCTGACATGTTAAGAGCCCACGTGTTCATGGGCACAATTGTGTTCATGGGCTCTAAAATGCTGGGCAATGACGAACAGCGTGTGCAGGCCTGTATGAAGGGACAATGCTATTGGAGTTGCCAGGGCGTTGTGAATGCTTTGCTTTCAAAAGCGCAGGTCAGTACGGAATAGGCCACTTCAAATACATGTAAGATGGGACGTACGACAAGTTAGGTGCGTAGAGGTGTACAGCCAAAGCATTTCATCGCGCTTGGCACAAAACAGTTGGCCTCCCACGAATCTCATGCCAACTGGCAAGCAGTCTTGAAGGAGTTGTGTTGGTGCTCTCATGAGAGCACTTGATGATTCCAGTCCAACAAGGCAGTACAAGTGACAGGCTGAAGTGATGGCGGCGCGGATCCTGTTTGGCATCCAACACACTCCAGCCTGTGCATTTCAATTTGCGGCACAGCCTGTGGCAGGTCTTTTTGTTAGATATTTTCATGAGTCTGGTGCATAAGCAAGCTACACTTCTGATTGGCCGTGGCAAATTAGTCCAGAATTCGCCGTTAACGCTCTTGCAGTCCGTTTAAAGGAAGATGGGACAATGAATTTGCGCCACCAATGAAGAAGATGTTGGTGCTCTTCGAGGCTCTCCTTCTGCTGACACTAGTTTAGTTTGCTGAGGCAGCATGTAGATTGTAGATGAGATCACCATCACTGGAGGTATTCGTTCAAATCTAGCAAAGCTATGAGCTATGATGAAAAACATCCCACCAACATGGGACAAAAGGCATGCCTTGGCACAGAGCTTGGAATGACAAAGCCCTTGTGAAGATGTCCTGGCCTGGCCTGTGGGGCGCCTCACATTGCTGAGACAGCAATCACTTCAGCGAGGCTCGGCATGGGTCGCTTCGCTGGAAAGATGTGACTCGGCGACGCGGCGAAACAAGACTCGCTGATGGACACGCCGTAGCAAGCAGCCAAGTATGTGCCTACCAGTGTAGGTATACGGTATACCATCATTTATCAAGCTTTGTCTTGCCGGTTCCCTCGAGTGCAGTTGCTTTGCGCGCATCAATTGGCCGGTTTGGCGGCGACGCTGGACACGGCTCTTCGGCCGAACGGTCGGCGTCAGGTCCTCGTAGCGACGCGGAACGTGCGCCCGCGCGCGCCAGAACTCCCACGTGTGGAGCTCCGCGGAAGGCAGGCAGCGGCCTGAAAGGGAGGCGAGTCGCGGCACGCGGGAGGCGAGTCGTAGGTCCTTCGAATGCTAAAACGAGGCTGTGTCGATTAAAGGGTAGCCTACGCAGAGCATTTCCACAGAAAAGTTAAAAAATCACCCTTCTGCAAAAGATGACTTTTTATGGCTCATGCCACGTGGTTATTTCAGCAATGCTGGGACAAGATGTTCAATTGAGGCATGAATCACGGAACCGGAACCTGCAGACAGAATCCTGACAAAAAGCAGAATGAATACCTTTGTCTAATGCTGCTCGCGGAAGATGAAGACCGGGCAAAGCAGATGCTCCGATAAGAGTTCGGGCTCAAAGATGGAGATGGCATGGATGGGATTGGCATGGATGCATGAGAGGCCATGTTTGAACCTTTAGCTGAGGCACTGATGGTAAATATGTTGAAACGTCAGGCCCCTGAAGGCACCGTGCTTAATGCTTTGGCCAAAAGGTTTTGCGCAGCAATCCATTTCGCTTTCGCTTTGCAGGTACGTGTCTAAAGGTGTGCTGCAACGAAGGAGGCCAAAGGGCATCGCTACTAGGAGCAAAGGGCATCGCTACTAGGGGCATTCTAGCTTCTAGCAACAAGAAGCTACTAGTGACTGATAAAATACATCGATCAAAAGGACATGCGCATTGCGTCATCCTGCCGTGCAAATCGGATGCCCAGGGCTGGCCTACCATCAAGGACAGTGTTGACTGAGCGAGGCTTGAGTCTTCTATGTGTGTGTGTGCATGTGTGTGTGATTCTGCTGCACAGCGGTCTGATTCAAGGTCTTTAAATAACGTCCCAACAATCCAAGACCAGCCATCAACAAGCAATCAAATTGCCTCTTCAAAGCTACCAACAGGATTTCACAAGCTTGAGGTGTCAGACATGTGTTCCTTCCGAGACTGTCATCAACTGTTTGTCTGAGTCTTGGTCTTTCTTGTGTCAACCCACCCACCAGCAACGGACTGCCCAGGCGACCTTTTTGGGTTGAGTGTTGAAGCATGGGGCCAGTGCAAAGCAATTCAGAATTATGTGGCTTTGGAAGCTCACAATTTCTGTGACAGGCAAGTGAAGGGACATAAACAAGAAGCTGCCGTAAAGTCATCCGGCATCAATCAGGAAAAGAAACAGGCTGCACAGTGGATTTGTCGCGTAAAATGCTCAACCAACAAACAGAGCACAAGGGAGTCACGGTGGCAAGCCATTGCCACCACCAGACTGTAGAGGTTTGATTGTCCGGAGCAAGGCACGTGGGGCAAAAGGTCAGTTGATTTAATGTGGACCCCTTTGGATACAGCAAGCGTAAAGGGCCACTTCATCACTGCAGAATTTTCAGAAGTGGGAGCCAAGATAAGCAGACATTTGGGTGTCCTGATCAGGGCTGCTGGCTGTCCTGGTTGGAAGTTACGGATCATGATCCACTTCATGATTTATTCATTGAAAGGTACAGAATTTGGTGTTGGTAAAGACTAAGAATGTTTTGTTTGAGAGCTGGACATGGTGTTCCTAGCCCTGTTTGCCAAGCTATATATAGACCGATAAAGGCAGAACACCAAACCAGTGCACCACTGGCATCTCAGCATAGGCGCAAAATGCTGCGTCGGCGATTGCTGGAGGCATTTTTTGATCATCAGCACTCGTTTATGTTTTCTTCATCCGCAGGTTTTCACTTGTGGTTTTCGAAAGCGCTTGTGGCTGCGGCAAGTCCCAATGTGGCCCACTTGTCCGAGCATCATGTTTCTATTGTCGGTAGGATATTTGGAACATCCGTTTCAATCTAGACGAAACGTGGAAGCTGCCAAAGAGGTCTGGAAAGACCCAGGGCACCAAGTCAGAAACGAGTGGTGTGGAGTCTTAATTCTGCAAGTCGTTGTGTGATTCTCCTACATCAGAAGGCTAGTTGTGTGCGTGCAGGCAGAAGCCAATTGTTTGTATTGTCGGCTTTTCTCCTTGTCGTTGAGATGTCAAACAGCAAACAGCTGTCTTTGGATTGAACTTTTGTTGCTGAACCCAAAAAGAGCAACGAACACTACCAGCCATACCTCCAGCCAATCCAAAACCTCTTGTGGGCTCGACTCGCGCTGATGGCGAGATCC
>CAXAMN010026373.1:205087-234468 GCA_963970005.1 Durusdinium trenchii
TGAAATGGATTTCGCTCTTTCTTCTGACATGTTGTCGCACGTCAAATCCCAATGCTACAGTATCTCCACTGTGGTGGCTGCCAATTCAACATTAAATGTGCGCAGCACATTTAAGAAATAGAATGTTCCTGCAGAAGCTTTGTTGACTCGTCGTCAGAGCCTTTTTTGCTATAGTGCTTGGCTTCCGGAAGCAAATCATATTCAAAAAACCGCCTTTGCACAAAGATTGAACTCTTTCTTCTGAGATTGCCGCAATGAAGATGATGGAAAGAAGAGCTAAGAGGTTAATGCTGCAAGCGTGCCCACGGCAGATGCCCAAAATAAGACCTTCCAGAAACTGTTTGAAGTCGTCGGAGAAAGCATCGCTGCAGTCTCAAAGATGTTGCAGAAAGGTGTTTCGCGATGTGACGCACGACGGGTCTTGAACAGTTCCAACATCTTCCAACAGGTTCGCGCTTTGTGCGCAGCGTTTGTGAACAACGATTCCAAGCGCTTCGCACTCAATACCGTCGGCCACCCAAGGTTTTGCGTCATTTCGCTCCCTTTACCGAAGAGCCATGCTTGCAACCACTGCAACGACATCCATGCAAGTATCGTTTATGCCAGCGGGGCGTTGAAGTAGACGGAAAAGGACATTGAGTGATTGGGATCTCTTTCCGAAACTATAGCTTTGCGATTGTTTAACCATAAGGCACGCAAGTGTAGCAAGAAGCGTAAGCGTTGAAGCGAGACAATCTTTCCCGCTGTTGGTCAGTATAGAACATCAGACAGCTCATTTCAAGGACTTGTAACCACAAATCTTGTTCAGGAGCAATGGTTGTATTTGCATGTATGCCTTTTGCCATGCAAAGGGTGTGTGAACAAGCGGTGTTGCTACCCGCCAGCAATCGTTATTTTGAACACCGATGAAATGTTTGCCCTGATGTCTCAGTAAAAAAAAACGTAGGCCAAAAAGGAGTGGCCATCGCTCATCAGAGTCACTGTTTGAAGTGAGACACCAGAAAGCATACACAAACAGTGGTTGACTTGCACAAGTTGTGTTTTTTCATCGTTTGTGTTCACTTGGACCATTTCAGGGGGATGTTAGCGCCCAAACATGCAGAGAGTTCATGGGAACATATGGGAATTCCGTTCAGCTCGGTTTCCACAAGTGTTGGTCTACTCGCGTATTTATCTCGGCGCTGTGGATCGCAGATGGCGGGCGGTGGAAAAGCGCCAAGAAGCAGTCATTGTGCCCCAGAAGAAGGAGTTTCACCTCTATTGGACCTCAATTGGGTGCCCTTCAACATACATACTGTAGCTTCTTGCCACCCAAGATGCTTGGTTGCCCGAAAATCTTGTTGTTCCTAACCTCAGCTTAGAGCTTTGCATGCTGGAAGCAAACATGAAGGTCGCATCTTGCAGTTGGTGGTTTACGAAGACGTGTTGTTTCTCATTCGTTTGGTCAGACAGAATGCAGTCGACCAAACCTCAAGAGTTTGCAGAACCAGTTGCTCAAGAGGTGCACGAATTGTTGGCTGGTTGGCCAAACCTCTCGGCCTAGCAAGTAGGCGAGCATGGTGAGTGATCACATAGAGGTCATGGTCGCCATGGCCTACTCCTCAAACCCAAATCAACTTGGGACCTCTGACCCATAGCTCACCCACTAAGAAAATCACGGGGGATTCAAGATGGTTTTGCATGTTCTAGGTCTATTAAAGGGAACAAAACACGTATATAAAGCAGCAGTCCTTGGTAACTGCCTCATTCACTCACACCCAAAACATGATTTCATCACGACCGGTCTTGCCGGTCTCCACTCGCGCCTTTGGGCGCTCACTCCACCGCGCGTCCTCCCCTGGCGCACGCTGCGCCGTCCGCGGAGCGCTGAGCGCGTCCGTCCTGGCTGTCGGGATCTTCATGGCACGTCCAGCGCTGGCCGTGCCGAAGGAACCCGCTGGCCCAGCGGCGCTGGCCGTTGGGGATCCAAGTGATTTCGATGATTTGGGTGCTGGTACAAGCGATGTGTGCACATGGATGCTAAGTGATCCGAGCACTCAGACAGTTCTGGCATCGATGGTATTTTGGGTGGGGCTTCTGCTGCAGGGCTGCAGTGGCCGATATGCATGCAAAATAAGAGCACTTAGGTTGCCTTACTTGTTTCTTGACTGGGATGGTTTTCTATGTGCAGGCCATCGCTACGGAGGCCATAGGAATAGAAAGCGAGTTGCATGAAGTGGCAGGAAGACGCTTGGCACGGAAGACGCTTCTTACTTGCATGTTCTCGCCGCAATGATGCTGGGTAATCCCTTTTCTTGTTGGGGATCATACTCTTGATGGACAACATTGTGTGCATTCGTGCACCACTTATTATAGAGTAATCCGAGGTTCAAGATTGTCCGGATCTTGTTTGGTGTCTCGCTCGGTGATGACTGAGTAAATCATTCACGAGGGGCCTATTTACTCGTCCAGGTGATACGTCATCTGAAGACAGCTCCGTTCATAGCGTCCTTGTTCCTAGTAGTAGGGCCAGGAACCCCTAGTAGCGCGTCCTTGCTAGTTGCGACGCCAGGAGCTCCTTGGTCAAGAGAGAATGAACAGAGATGCAGCACTGGTTTCCAGCACACGGCCGCTGTTTTCCATGAGTTTTTTCCAGAAGGTCGGTCGGACATGAAGTCGCGTTGCCACCGCCCAAAGCGCGGTGTTTTACGGGGGTGCCGATCACCGTGAAGCATCGCCTCAGGTGGTGACGGGTGGCAACAAGGGTGTGGGCTTTCATGTGGCTCAGCAGCTGCAGGCACCGAAGTTTGCCGTGATAGGTTGGGGCCATAGCTATAGAAACAAGAAGCTAGGAACAAGTGCATCGCTTCCAGTAACAAGTGCCTTACTAATTCTCTAGTAATAAGAAGCTATTAAAGAAACAAGAATTAGTAATAGTAGGTTGGAGGCCATCGCTAGTGTTTCCCTTTGGAGGGGCCATGTAAAGGATCCGTGAGGGGCCTTTCGCCGCAATGGCGGAAACACCGGAGCAAGTGGGCCTTCCGGACCCGTTTTAGAACGTTGTAGCTGATCGTTTCTACTAGGAACAAGTGCCTTACTAGTAGTAACAAGAAGCTAGTAGTAACAAGTGCATCGCTTCTAGGAACAAGTGCCTTACTAGTAGTAACAAGAAGCTAGTAGTAACAAGTGCCACGCTACTAGTAACAAGTGCATCGCTACTAGTAACAAGTGCCTTACTAGTAGTAACAAGAAGCTATTAGCTCATTGTTTCTATTTAATTCTTGTTTCTACTATCTTCTTGTTACTAGAAGCGATGCACTTGTTCCTAGTAGCTTCTTGTTATTATTGTTTCTAATATGTTTTCTTGTCCTTCTTGATTAACAATACACGGTGTGGTTGAAAGCACGTTGCTTTTTGTTTCAAAGTGTTCAAGAGTAGCTGACTAGCATAGGTGTGTGGGGGAATGATGTGGGCATCAATGTGCATCGAGGGTTTGCCATGACATGGAAGTTCAACAGATCACTAGGAACAAGAAGCTACGAGCAACAAGGGCATTTAAACTAGTTGCTAGAATGCTACTAGTAGCTACTGGCATCGCTACGACACTTCTAGCTACTAGTATATATCGCTTTCTAAGGTGTCAGTTTCCCAGTGAAACCAGCTTCATTGCTCATGGGCTGCATCCAGCAGGCCAGTGACTCTGTTGACGTCGTGCCGACAACGTGTGCTGTGTGCTTTACCTTTCCGCGTCCGTGCCATGCGAGGAGGCGGGGCTGCGGGTGGTGCTTGGCTGCCGAAATCGGACGCTGGCCGAAGAAGCTGCGGCCAGGCTCGGCTGCGAGTACGAAATCTTGGAGACTTGGTGAGTGCGATGGGTGGGTGCTACTAGGCGCACCTGGCCTTACTACTAGGAGCAAGGCCGCTACTAGGGGCTCCTGGCCTTACTAGGACGCTACTGGGGGCGCTCCTGGCCTCACCCTCCTCGGGGTGCTAACATCAGGACATTTGTTCAGCGTCGCGACCATAAAACCAAGGTGGGCAGTAGTTCTCGGATGGCAAGGGAGCACACTACTGTTTTGAATTGGAATGATGTTCTTCGAGCTTCGCAGCTGTGGTGCTGTACGTTGTACATCCAACGACTAAGCAAGTAGCGGGCCTCCCCAAGACTTCATATCTCAGGCAGGGGACTTGTGAGAATTGTGAGAAATGAACAACCAGTGGGCCAAAACACTATTCTAGATCGGCGTGAGATCCAGCTATGAGTTGGGTATTCAAACATCAGTTTGTGGCACTCATAGACTCATAGGTGAGTGATCATTTCCATGAAATCATTTCACACCTAGCTTGGGATACCTAATTGTGTGGGGTTTGGTCCCTGTTCATCGCTTGAAGTGTTTTCAAGAATGCTTTCTGCCAGCCTAAACCCTAATGTAAATAGACTGCTGTATTGACGAACCTGGTCGGCTGTAGGCCTTCAAACAGCCCCAGTAGAGATACTGCAAAAACAATATCGCACTGGATTTGAAGTGTCCCCTTGGTCGAAATTCCATTCGGAACACACAAAAACACGTCCTTCCTTCACTGTACACGCCATGGTCCGTTGGCAGACAGACCACGACAGGCCACAGTGTAGTGGCCACTACAGTCACTACAGGCCTCCGTATGCCTCCGTTGACCACTTCGACCTTTCCCGTTTGCCTCCGTTGACCACTGTGGCTTCCCAGCTTCCTGAGACCCTGGTGGCCAGCTCAGTAGGACGGACCGAAACCCAGTCACCGAGGATTTGGGATCTGAAGCGTCCATCGAAGCCTTTGCAAAGCAGATGGAGAAGAAATACAAACGTTTGGATGTGCTGGTGACTTGGTCGTTTGGGGCTTTGTTGGTTGAGCTGTTCGATGAGCTGTCGAGCTGTTTTCATTTTTCGTTTCATGTATCAACTGTCGACTCGTGACCTCTAAAGATGGTGGACTTTTGCCCATGTCTTGCCAGAACATCATTGGGATAACTTTTCCTCTCCCAAGACAATTGTTGTTCAAACGCATGTGTGTTTTCTCAAGTTGGGGGACCAACACCATCGACGGGAAGCTCGAGGTTGTCGCCACTGACTTTTTGGTCGTCATTGCATCGACTAGTAAGGCCAGGAGCCCCTGGTAGCGTTCTTGTTCCCAGTAGTAAGAATGCTACTAGTAGCGATGCCAGGAGCCACTAATAGCGTCCTTCCTCCTAGTAGCGATGCCCGAGTTTCTAGTAGCCTTCTTGTTCACATCCATTTTAGGGGAGCTGTTGTTCATCATTGGCTAAGGTCAACAACGCAGCCATTGCCTTCAAGGCTGGCAGCTTGAAAGGGGGATCTAAGTGGGGAGGCTATTGCAGTTTTAGTGATTCCACATCAAATTGTTTGCCGGTTGTTCCAAAGATTGGTGGACCTCGCACTCCGAACCTGTGCGACCGAAGAATCCTACAAAAGGCATTGAACCAGAACAAGCAAGCACTTGACTTTAAAAAGATGAAACATAATCCTACTGAACAGGCACGGTTTGAGGTGATTTGTGCACTGGAGAGACACAAATATATATATATATAAGTTGCAGTAAACGGGATTCCTGATCACGACAGCGTAAACAGATCCCACCAACTAACAACATCTCCCATTTGTGGATGACTAGCTGACTTGCTGACGTCGTTCTAGATTTGGTTGTGCTTACAACCAACAGAACTGGATAGTAAGAAGCAGTGCACCCTAAATGGACCAGCTGTTCCTCAAATGTCATGGTGCGAATTCGATCGAATTTCTGAGAAATAGCTGTTAATTGAGGTCTAAATAAAGGTCCAATAAGAAAGAACAGACTGAAGTAAGAGTCGACACCCACGCAAGCTTGACTAGTCGATGCAAATCCATGCACATCTCCGTCCTGTCACACCTGGATCCAGGCAGCAGATCCGACGCCTTTCAAAGAGCAAGCGTTGCCAACGTGTGCGACAGAGATGGGAGAGGAAAAGGCAACGACGTGGGGTAGAGATGGTACAGACTTCCTCGTCCGACCTATGAATGGACTTGGAATGGCCAAGACTTGATGCACAGCTTCACTAGGCATCCCAGAGTGAGTGTTTGGCTTGTGGAGAACATGGAGGTAGAAGCATCATGAACCCCACACTTGCTGGCAGTAGGCTTCGAATTCAATCACATCGTAAAACATCAAGCTCGCCTGACCATACCTGACCTGGAAATATTATTTGTCACAAAGAATGGGTCCAATGGTGGAGTCCTGTGCAAAGTAGTAGAGCTTGTGCAGAATTGTGGGACACGTTCGCAGTTGGTGGTGAAGCTGCTTGTGTTCGTTCGCAGACTGTTCAACATCGCTGGTATGAAAATAGAAAAGGTTGGAGAACGACATAACCATCCAATGAAGCTCCTTGTTTCTATAAATTTCAAGTGCCAAGCATCATTCGCGATAAGCCAAGAGCCCGCTGCAGCTTCATCTCCTTTGTTTGTCTTCTTGCTACCGGTCGCCAGCACCCACAAATATGGCGATAATGGAAAGGATGTGTCAGGTTTGGGGACCCTGCGGATCCAACTGAGGTTGAAAATCAATCTATTTGGCACGATGCGCCTTACGGACCGGCCCGTGGGAGGTTCCTCCACGCATGACAGGGTGCCTTCGGTGACCTACTGTCTCTCTGTTTTGTGCTTCGTGTTCATGTTCTCTCCTGCGCGACGACGATTTTCCCCTTGTTGGATAAGAACCAACATTGGCAACACCATTTCTTTTCTCAACAAAACCTCGGAGAAAACATCATACTTCTACTCTCTCTACTAGGTTGGAGGCCATTGCTCTTAGTTACGAGGCCATCGCTCTCTCTCTCTCTCTCCCCCTCTCCTTCCTGTTTTCTCGCGCCCTTCGCCAGGACCGTCTCTTGCCCTTGCTCCGCGCCACCGCGGCGCAGAGCTCTTCTCCTCCGCGGGTGGTGAACGTCGCTTCCATGGCCGGACGGCTGCGACAGCTGAGCCGCCTGGCACCGGTGGGTCACCGTCTTGGCTGGGTGACCAGACCAGACACCTGCATAGGGGCGATTCAACACTTGGCAAATTGAGAGGTACCCACAAAAGAAGAAATTGAGAGTCACGTTTTAGTTGTAATTTGCCAAACCGTGTGAAGTCCAAGGTGGGAAGGAGTTTGCACGCAGCGCCATACACACTGTGCTGTGTTGTGAGGCATGCTTGTCGTCCAAACCAAGCCACGTTTGTTGTCTTCGCTCGTTTTCGCGTGCCCGTTTGAAACATGTCGCAGCATTTCGGTCAGAATTTGCACACACCTTCTGCATCAGAGTGGCCCGCTTGCCTCTCTTGAAGTTAGGACATCGGCACCTCTGAGGTCCTGCACTCCAATCCGAATTTGCATCTGAGACACTGGATCGGCCACGGCCGGGGCACTGAGTTGACCGCTTTGGGGCAGAAGACCATGTGTTCAAATTGCTTTGTCCTCCCCTCAAGCACCCTGGACCAATGCAACAGTTCATTTGGGAATGGGTTGAGAACCTGGAGCCCTGGTCAAGCTAGCAGCTAGCTTGACCGTCACGTCGGTATGACCTACCAAGACCTATCCCAGTTGTGGCGGCGGCCGGTCTTGGCAACACTGGCTTCTGCAGTTTGAAGCCGAATCAGTCCCAGTTGCTTTACCTAGTCTCGATTCTCTCCACTCGATGCACTGATGCTGACATCTGCCGCCAAGAGGCCAAGAGTTTAACCCACAGTCATTGGGACATTTTGTTCAGTTTTGGACAGTGGGCGTACTTCCCTGGACCCGCCAAGGCTGTTGCGCCTAGTTTTCTCCTTCGTGTCAGCGGTGCAGTCGGGCCGACATCGCGAGATGGGTGGCTGGACCCAAGATGTGCGCGTTCCGCGCTTCGCGACGAGATGAGTTCGGGTTTTGCCGAACCTGACGTGTGAGTTGAGTGACGTGAACCACACATGACCCTTCCACCGACACGGAACCGTTTGCGAGCGACTATGCGCTGACAAGGTTGGAGCGACTCGAACTATGGATTGTGGGCACCTGAGAGGAAGCTCCAGAAGAGAGGAGCTAGAAGAGCTGTTCGATCATGTCTGATTCGAAACGATTAAACAACAAGCTACTAGGAACAAGTGCATTGCTACTAGGAGCAAGGGCCTTACTAGTAGTAACAAGAAGCTATTAGGAACAAGAAATGAATGTTCTTCGATCTCAGTGCCTGAGACCAGCCTCGAGGTCCAAGTTGGCGCTTATTGCATACACCCGCCTGCTGGCGCGCGAAGAGCCGCAGCTACAGGTGAACGCTTGCTGCCCCGGTTACTGCTGTACCGACATGTGGCTTGGAAGAAGGTGATCGATTACGGTTCGGCAGGCGAAGCTCAAACCGGCTGAACCGCTCTGATAGGTTGCAATCAAGAGCCAAGCTAGTTTGACATGGCATGTCTTGGAGGCAATTCGGGGCGGACCTAGTTTCATGACACTTGCATGTTCATGGTAAAATGCTTGCGGCTTCATGAGTTGTTGTGAAGACTCCAGGGATTTGGCTTTGCGAGGACGTTTCTCCGAAGCGTTGACGAAGTGGAGTATAGAAACATTTTTCGATGTCCTTGTTACTAGTAGCGATGCCCTTGTCAATGCATTCCATCCCCACCACACCTGTGCCATCCGCTGCCTGAACTTCCTCGTCGCCTGAAGCAGAAGTACGATTTTACGACTGATGACTCTGGTGAGGTTTGAGACTCCAAAGCTTTCACCAGTCACTCACCAAACGCATTCGACTCTCTCACCCAGAGTCAGAGTGCCACAGGTTTCAAGTTTGCGTGCATCGACCAAGTTCTTTCTATCGAATCGGCAGACCGTGCCCGAAACGCCGTCATCGGTGCTTCCGTTCCTGGGCGATCGAAAACACATCGCTCCGGTCATCGGTGCTACGAACGGAGCGATCGGACGCTACGAACGGGGCTCCTGGCCTTACTAAGAACGGAACAAGAAGCTACTAGTAACAAGTGCATCGCTTCTAGTAACAAGTGCCTTACTAGTAGTAATAAGGACGCTAGTAGTAACAAGGACGCTAGTAGTAACAAGGACGCTAGTAGTAACTGAACGTAGCAAAGGGCATTCCTACTATATAGTAGCAAGAAGCTACGAACGGGGCTCCTGGCATCGCTACGCACGGAGCGATCGGACGCCACCCAAACAGAGCCCTCGAATCGCGTCGACCGAGGTCCTCGAATCGCGGTGGCCAAGACCCTGCCGTGGGCGCCCGCACCGTGCTCGCAGCGGAGCGGAGCGGACGCAGCGGAGAGTTCTTTGAGAATGAGCGGATCTCGGAGTGGTGAAAAAAGGAAGCGATGCCCTTTGCTACTAGTAACAGGTGCATCGCTAGTAGTAACAAGTGCCTTACTAGTAGGAACAAGAAGCTATTAGAATTATTCTAGTAAGGCACTACTAGCGATGCACCTGTTACTAGAAGCTTATTGATTCTAATAGCTTCTTGTTACTACTAGTAAGGCACTTGTTACTAGAAGCGATGCACTTGTTCCTAGTAGCTTCTTGTTACTATTAAGGCACTTGTTACTAGAAGCGATGCACTTGTTACTACTAGCTTCTTGTTACTAGTGAAAAAAGGACAGATGAAAACAGATGAAAAAGAAGGCGACCATGTGAAGGATCTGAAAGTGAAGGACTGGACATGACTGGACCCAGCGATGTGACACCTGGGTGTTTACATGGGGATACTTTGGTGCAGTAGTAAAATCCTCCAGAATGATATACTGGAGCTCGAGAATCCCAGTGAATGGGTAGTTCACCGACACACATGACTTGGCTGTTGGGAGTTCGCACAGCCGGGTCCAATGAACTCAGCGTGAATCGATTGGGTTGTTCACATGGACGCAGCCGGCACTTGTCATCCCAATTGGTTGGATGCCATAATTGGTTACTTTTGGGGGTACGTCCTTTTGGGGTGGAAGGGGACTCTGAGTGGTCGTTGGCTGGTGGACAGTGGACGAAACATCGAGTTGGTGTGGTGGGTCAGACCGTGTGCAATCGAGTAAGCCGAGTGAGTAGGAAACCTAGATGTAAAGCTTTTTTGGGGGCTAAGGCTTAGGAAGGCCTTGGTTTTGTACAGACGCACAGGGATGTCAGAACAACTGTGTTTTTTGCTGGTGCTTTGCTATCCCAGAGAGAGTGCAAATTGACCCATGTTTACCGGGGATTATGACTCTTGGAGGCCATTGCGACAAGTAGGTTGGTCGGTTGGAGGGCCATGGCGTTGACCCACCGCGTTGCGCTCCCCACCGCAGATGGCGCCCAACGAGGGCTCGGACGCACTCCAGGGCTCGGCCAAGGGCTCAGATGGACCGAACACATGCTGAGCTGGAGTAACAAGAAGCTAGTAGTAACAAGTGCCTTACTAGTAGTAACAAGAAGCTACTAATTTAATTCTAATAGCTTCTTGTTACTACTAGTAAGGCACTTGTTACTACTAGCGATGCACTTGTTACTACTAGCTTCTTGTTACTACTAGCTGGGGAGGTCGAACCAGTAGTTCGATGCCCGCGATTTCGGTGTTGGCTACTAGGGCCACTAGGGGCTCCTGGCATCGCTACTAGGAACAAGGACGCATGGAAGTTGGGCTGCCAGCCTTGAGCTTTAGGCCTTTCTGTCGACAGCGTTGCCCGCGTCGAGGCGACAGAACGACGACTCGGTGACGAACGGAGCGCTACCGAGGTCGAAGCGTTTCTGGAGGGAAGAGGTGTCGAAAGAAGTGTCATGCAGCATACCCATGGATACCCTCCTTCTAGTCCTGTCTTTATCCTATATAGTAGTGGATGTGTTGTGACTTTCCCAAGGCAGCTCTCAGCTGCCAGAAACAGATATGATGATCGTTCAAAAGATATGATTACCCTGGATGCACAAAGAAAGATGACTGAGATGATGGAGATGATGTAGGCCCCATTATGCCCCTTTCAATAGAATCAATGTATAAAAGTAACTCGCATTCAATCGCACTTGTTTCCGGGTCCTCCTTCATTTGCAGCATGTCTGAACACCGGAGGGTCCCGTGGTCTCGAGTAACGTGATTCTTCGACGAACGGTTGACAAGATCCAGGTTCGATATTTGTCGAAGAAACCCTATGGATTTGGGTGTTCTTGAAGTTGCCAAGTCGGGCGCACTAGCTGCCACACCCTTTGCCATGGTTTTGAAGGTTAACTTAAAGGGCGAGCTTGGACGCACTACTGGACGCACACGGGTTCCGCATACCTCGCACGGGTTCCGCGAGGGTCAGGGTCAGATGGTAACAGGTATTCGAGGGCAAGCGCCCCAGCCAACCCAAAAGTGTAGCCACGTGTTCTCCAGCCCCTGGAAGCTTTTTGGTTGTGAGCACCGCTGCCCCACGAAGCAAGCTGATGGCTTTTGAGAGGACAACACGCGCCTCTGTTTGTAGGTAGTTTGAGGTGCCTTCAGCAAACACCAGAAAGAGAGATCGAATCCACTTTTCTTTATGTCAGGCTGTGTGGGGTCTGTTTCCCCTGGTTTGAGACGGTCATTCTTCCGGCGTTGGCCCCTCATCAAGTCGGCCTCAGCGCTGCACCTTGAGGTTCCCAGCGTCAAGCACACACCTACTTCAATGCCTAGCCTAGCCTATCAGGTGCATGTGTATTCTTCTGTTGGTCTCGCTGTTGTTGCCCACCTCCATTCCCTCTTACTTGGGCAGGGGTTTTGAGGCAGGTTGGAGGCTTGTGCTTCCCTTTTACTTGAGTAGCCTCCGGTATCCTGCAAAGGTTTGATGGCTGTAGTCGAGGGAAAACCTGCAATGCCGGAGATCAAATCGAGTCCTGGAGATGTATAGAAACTGCTATGTAGTTAAGAAGGGGGCCGTTGACTCTTGGACACACTGTGCTTGGACGATATGGTGAACCGCCGGCCACCGGCGAATGTTTACACCTTTCACAAAATGGACTTTGGTGACAGGACTGGAATGCAGATAGATTCAGACAATGAGGTTTGTGGATTAGGCGGCTAGGAAAGAAGAACGTATTCGCGCCGAAGAAGAAGAGGCAAACTCCGCAGCTCAGAGCCACAACTCGTGACATGTGCGGAACCGAAATTCAGATCAGCGTGTGTTAGTTGCGTTTAACTAGGCTGTTGCCAGCGCCTCTCACCGGTCAATGGCTGACAACACCGCGTTTCACTGTCGGCGGCTTGCCAGGGAAGCTGCTGTCTCTCCAATGCCCCCCTCCTCTTGAACGGACTAGCGGCCACGAATTTGTTTCGCTAATTGAGGCGCCCACAAAAGCCAAAAGGCGCAGCGGGCGACGGTATTCTAAAGTTGCGTGGCCAAAGTTCAAGGGCCGGGCAAGAATTAGAGGTTCCATTTGTGTTGTAAGCAAAGAATGTTCGAGTGATTGAACGGAGTTGTCCAGGTCCAGTTGCAAAGCAACGTTCCAAAGATCACGTTTGCTAAACTCCATCCTCAAGCCGTCATTTGTCCAAGAACTTTCTTAGCCGACATTCATTCACGCGGAGTTGTAGGGCTTGGGCGACTCAAAGTGAAGCCTGGTCGACATGTTTCTACATGTTGCTATTTTCCTCTTCTTTCTGGATTTGAACCGACATGAACCGACCATGCATAAGTCGACCGTGCCTCCAGTGGTGCGACTCATGAACCCAAAGCGCAGGCAATAGTACCATGATGTACCATGCAGTTTTGATCCTGTTCTGCCAGTCCTGGCAGTGCACCGCAAAACCACTCGCGAATCGGTTACATTCTACGAATGTTCAGCTCCAAATCTGATCCGCTTTCCGGATGTCTCCTGCGGTTGTTTCAGGATCTCTTGATGTCGTTGGGATTGTGGGTGCGAACTTAGCAGATCTTCTTACTGAACCAAGAACCAAAGGATCGCAAGTCTGGGTTGAGTGGCAAGTGTTGTCAAAAAAATGGTCAAATTGGAAATTGGTTTGAAACACTCGGCGTCATGCGTTAATGGGCTAATCCAGGCCTTCACCATGATTCAATTTGGACAAGGTACCCAAAACCTATTGTCTCTCAGGGGGTTGTACAGGTTGTAGTGACCATGACAATCTCTGATAAAACCATCGTTTTGGTCAAGGTTTGTTCTTTTCTAGGTGGTTTCTCAAAAAGTAGTCAACATCCACACATCCAAACGACCAAAACTAAGTAGTACGGACAAAGATGTATGTGGTCAGCACTTGGTGTGACTACCGAAACGAGGACTCACTTCATGTAAGTTCCTGCAGAGCACCCAAGCGAAGGATGTCGAGGTGGTATACGAGCTGATTTGTTCGCGAGCAAATCAGTGGATGGATCGGAATATGAGCTCCAAGTTGGAAGTGTTTAATCAGGAATTTGCGTTTTGATCAGGGAACCCATGGTTTGGGGTGTTTTTGATCAGGGGCCGGCTGGAGCCCATGGTTTTTGGTTTTTGAGCCGTTTTGGGAAAAGGCCTTTCTAGAGCATGAGCTGGGCAAATTGAGCATGAGTTGTGCAGGAAAAAGAAAAAGAAAACCAAGATGGCCGAAGATCCAACTGCGGAAATCGTGGAGGACACGCAGTGGCGACGTGCGATTACACGGACCCAACGTGCACCTGCCTGACGCGCGTGCGCAAGCTGCCTGTCGTTTGATGTTTGATGAGTTTGACCTGGATGGGCGGACAGTACTTGGGGAAGGTTGAGAAGGCGGATTCAAAACCCGAGGTAGTAGCATGTTCCATATTCAGAATCAAAACCCGAGGTCCGATTTGCGGTCACACGTACGGAGACATACATCCACTAAACAGTTTTTTGTTTCGGTGTGTTGTTCATCTGGGTTGTGCGAGTTAATGCGATTTAACTTGCAGAGACTTGGATATGTGTGCGGGTTGTCATTGCTTTACGTTGCTCAAATTCGACCTCGTTGCCGAATGTGCTACCTGAATGTCGAATGCGTTGAAGGGCCGCATTGATGCGTGGCAGTGAAAGTTACCCACGTGAATACCGTTGGGTTGCGAACTTCCGTCGCAGGATCAGGCCGACATCTTGGCTGCACTCAATATGGACACTGCAGAGGCAGGATGCTCAAGCACAAATATCATGGCAGATTGCTGAAGGGACTGGTAGAACTCTTCCAGGATATTGTTCTCGTTACGCTGTGCCAGCTCACGGATATCCTTTTTCCACCTCCACTGGCCAATTTCCACTGACGTACCTTCACTAATAAGGTGCCAGAACGACCATCACCAGTCATACCTAATACACAGTTAACGTCAACGCCATAATACTATACAATGTCAACACATGATACATACGCCTAGCGAGACCTTGGTCAACGTGGGCCCAACTTGTTGACTAGTCAACTAGTTTCCGTTTCCCAAGTGTACAGAGACCCTGGTAGATCCCGAATATCTGCCAATAGAAATTCCTAAAAATGCATTCTTCGTCGCAAAGCTCCCTGTGTTTGCACTAGCTCTCCACTGTGTAGGAGTGAGGGAAGCCTTTGCCAGCAACCCTTAGTGAAGCGTGAAATGGACATCAAAAGCATATCTATTTGGAAAATATTGGTGAGATCGTTCTTTTGATATCAATAGCAATTCGGTTCGAGGCCATCGCTATTCGGTTGGAGACCATTGCTATCATGTTCGTGTTCATCAAGTTATCTCACCGTAGACCAGGGCCTTTCCCCGTTCGCGTCCACACGCCAGGCTCGTGAGCAGCGAGAGCTGGTACGGACGGCTCCTGGGCAGTGAGGGGACCGTCTGCAGGTGGAACATTCGGAAGCTGAAGATGGAAGTGACAGTGACGGATTTCAAGATGAGATACCCAAATCACTTTGTTCTCATCTTGAAATCCGTTACTTCTCTTGGGTCTGCAAGTGACAAATCAACGAGAAACCCCGATGGACTGGTCACTTGGTCCGATGGACTGGTCGGTTCTAAACACCGGCAGTGGGTCGAAACAAGCGAAACAAACCCTGGTAGGTTAGCGTCCAATCGCTCCGTTCGTAGCGATGCCCGCCCTTTGCTCCGTTCGTAGCGTCCGATCGCTCCTAGTTGACCATGTTAGCTAATCGATTCTCTTCATTCTCGGTCAATCAGGTTCCTCTCTGTTTTGACCCGCCATATGGGTCCATGTCAGTTGGAGGGTAAACCATCAACCACCATGACTCCTCAGTTGCAAGCCTTTTGACAGACCCAACAACTGGGAAGGACTAAGTCAGAGGGCCCTCACGTTTGGCAAAAGAAACATGCGTATACATTTACATATGTAGTGTATGGCTTGTATGGTGTGCGCACACTCTCACATGACTTTCTCGGGGACAATGGGGGAACACCTTGGCTTGGTTGTTCAAACAAGTTCATCAACAGGTTTGTTGGGATATGTTGGGATGTTCACAATGTTCCTCACATTCATGTCTTCAGATGTCAATTCAATAATAAACCCTTTTGGAACGGTGCGTGAGGCAAGTCATATTCGGGCCAGGCCAGGTCAGAACCCATAGGTCGATTTGGATGCTTTGACCACCAAACAGGTCCTGTGAGGTGGCGCTTTTGGATGTCAACTCTGTTTCAGAGAGTGAAGTCTGCGTCCCGGGACAGATCACCCGAAGGCTGGACGGGGTGTTCTTCATTTGCCGTTCTTCGGCGCTACACAAGACGAACATCGAACCCGTGTACCGAATGCGGTGGCGGCTGGTGGCTCCCGGCTCGGAAGCACTCAGGCCTTTGTGGAAGGGAGCCAGACTCAGGACTTCGAGGCACGGGGACGACTCCAACGACGGATCTGAACTTCGTCTTGAGATGGCCTCCCAGGGGTTTCTGAGGTGCATCTATGTGCTATCATCAATGTATGTAAATGATGTGTGTGTGAGTAGAAAAAGCGCATCTCAGATGATACTGGAAGACCCAAGACAGTGCCCAAGCAGAGAGAAATGGGTCTCCGGTCTTCCCACCAGAGTGAAAATCCAAGTTAGATTGCCTTAGTCGATCTTGATGTGCCTCTTCCATTTGATCTTGCTTCGACATGTCAGGATGAGCTGGAAAAGGCTGAGCAGGAGAAGGACCAGTAAGAGTACCAGTAAGCTTTTGAGTTGCTTCATCCAGTTGGTCCAAAGAGAGCCAGGAATGGGCCCTAGGCCTCCGCTCGTGAAGAGAACTCAGCGGCGTGAACTGCATGAACTTCTTGTTAGTAATGCCCTTTGCTCCTAGTAGCTTCTTGTTCCTAGTATCGATGCCAGGAGCCCCTAGTAGCGTCCTTGCTCCTAGTAGCGATGCCCTTTGCTCCTAGTAGCGTCCTCTTGCTCCTAGTAGTAATGCCAGGAGCCCCTAGTAGCGTCCGATCGCTCCGTTCGTAGCGATGCCCTTTGTTCCATGAACTTCACTGTCTCAATTGGCCCTAATCGATTACATGGTGAATAGTTAGAGAAAATGGTGTCTTCATACTCAGCGATCTCAGCGATATTGATGTTGCAGTTTGTTGAAAGCAAACCTGACCATGTTGTATGGGGTATGGGGTACGTGGGGTACGTGTGCCAAACCGATTCATCCGAGTCAAGGGCAGCCCTACGCGTGAGGAGCAAAAAAAAGGAAAAACACAACGGAGAGCTCCCTGGTTGGGGGTCCGGTGCCCTAGTTTGATGCAAGTCACGTGATCAACTCGGCAAATTCTTGTTGTCCACGTTTTCTATTGAATAACACGAAGCTGCTTGGATTCTCAGAAGTATAATCTTGGGCCACTAAGAATAGTGCATTCTTTCCTCCTTTAGACCTTTAGCAGGTCTAAATGTACCAATGGAACACAATCAGATCTATCAGGTGTTCTATACCCTTCGAGGATAGGGGATTAGGGGGACTGGCAGATCCATCCTTTGCGGAGCCGCCATCAATCCATATCTTCCGCGAGTGAACAGGCTGTACCAAGGGTCAGCTGGTACCGGCCAAAGATGGCCAAAGGAAAGGTTCAACTAGGTTTGTAACGCAGAGCGATGGCCTCCAACCTACTAGCCATGGCCTCCAATAGGTTTGTAATGCAAAGTAATTAGTGCCCCCCCTTGGCCAACGGATGAACGCTTCCGAAACGCTTTGCTCTTCGTGATTGTGCAGAGGGGATGGGTGACGACGGACATGTCCATGTCATAATGTTACTAGTAGCTTCTTGTTACTAGTAGTACGGCCAGGAGCTACGTTCGTAGCGTCCGATCGCTCCGTTCGTAGCGATGCCCTTTGTTCCGTGCGTAGCGAACCTTGTGGACCTCCCGCATGACCAACCGCAGCATCTCCAACGGAGCAACCGCTCTCAAAGCCGTGGGAAACGGAAGCTGCGCACATCACAAAACGGTCCACCTGCACGGCCCAGGTGTATTCCGCCGGTATTTCATGTTTACTGTTTGGAGAGGCTTTATAATATCCCGTTCAAAGGAATAGTAGGTGTCACTCTACGGCAATGTTTATTCAATTAGATTGAGCTTGTCGTATGCACTTCAGCACTGCGGCAGTCCAAGAAACCTCAGCACTGTTGATGTGTGTGTGTGTGTCCCTGTGAGAGAAAGAAAAACATCAAGTTCATCGCAGAAAAAGTCACCTGTTTTTCATGGCAAACAAAAAAAAAATAGAAAACACAGATAACTTCCTCCAACCGGAATTCACCGATTTCCTGCTGGAGGCATGGAATCATGTTGAATCCAACGCATGGGCTTGGAACAAATTGCGGCACTCAGGAGCTGGGCGGGCGAAGGTGCACCTCAGCGGAGGTGAGGAGTTTGGCGGCAGAGAGCTTGGATGCTATTGTTATAAAATTATTGTTTAGACATGCTGTTGCGTTAAAGTTTGCTTATATGAGTATTATTGTGAAAAACATCTTACGTGTCTAAGACTTGTGTGTTCGTGTTGGTTTCTTTTCATTCAAAACATTCAATATGAAGGACACCAGAAGAAGTTCTGGCGTTCGGATATGAAAAAGGATACTCATGTCTAGTTTCCAGTTTCTAGATGTTTCTGGCGGAGATGCAGGGAAGACTGAATTCCAAGGCCACCAAGTATTTATAGCCGCTGTTTGTGGTTGATTGAGGATGGGCATGCCAATTCTGCAAGGGAAAACACAGGTACCAGATTCTTAGCCTTAATGCGGGACCAACTTATGTTCATGATCACAATACCAATCATATTGTGGGTGGGCATACTGTGACCACTCAAAAGCACGTAACACATTTATTGCATATCTTAGCCGAAACAAGTCAAGAAACAGCAAGCAGACCATGATCAGGTAGGTGTTTTCTGTTTTTTTTTTGTGTTCACTTCTCACTTCATTTTGGTGTGTATTTCACTGAATTCTCGGACCTTCATTTTTTGGCTCAGCAATTCTGCCAGGCCCAAAGCTAAGGCCAAAGCGAAAGCCGAGGAACCAAGGACAGAGCAGAATTGGCTTCGGAGGAACCCTGTTTCGCGTGACCAGTCACCCAGGTTGGGCACCCGGTCACGATGATCATTGTTTTTTCAACGCAATTTCACCATCGGATGGACTGTTCACTTGGAACAAAGCACCAGAGGATTCATTCAGGGCTCAAGGTGTGTCTCAAAGAAGTGAAATGGACGTTCACAGAAGAAGTTTGACAAGAAACTCATGTTTGGCAATATATGTCAGAACAGCAAGTCTTCAATCCAAAATCTGGACCCCACAACCACTCGGTTTCCAGCCGTTTACTATGAAAGGAAGACAGATGAAGACAGGAACGAATATAGAAAGTCTAGAGGCACGAGGTTTGAATCGCGCTCGAAGCACACTTGAGTAGCAAATCCTGCAAGCCTCACGGCCTTATGAAACTCTATACCAGCGACAGCAGCGAAAGCACCAGGACCTCCACCCCAACTTCAAGCACCTAAGTGGGCCTCCACTGCACACTCCAAGAATTTCACCATTCTTTCAGGCACCATGGAATCTCATTTGTTTCATATTGTCTCCTGTTGGCGATGCATGAGCTCTAGACAATCATGGCTGGACCCTGGAGTTCCAGCAACACTGCGGTGGCCTCCAACCTAATAGCGATGGCCTCAACCCTACTAGCGATGGCCTCCAACCTAATAACTCTAGACTCTCACTCTGTCCCATGGCCATATGCTCGGCTCGACATAACGTATGTTGGAGACAATCAAAAACTGAAGCCCTGCCAGGAAGCCAAAGCCTAGCCACGTGAGTATTTTGGATGCCAAGAAGGAAAGAACTGAAGACTTGTTCTGTTGAACTCATGTGGATGGTCGGATGGTGAGTGTAAGCGGCGGACTGTAGGCGGAGTCCACCACAATGCCGTGGGTTGCCTCAAGAATGACGTCCTTCGGGTATCGAGCAATGACGTCCTCGCCTCTCTATCCGACCTGAGCAGTTGGAGCACATATGGACTGCTGTTTCCAACTCCCGACCAAAGGAAAGGATGGTTGGAATTGGGCATTAAAGTAAATTGTGTTTGACATGCAGGAAATTGATGATCAAGTAGATGTCATACTTTTGACAACCGTGTGTGAGCACCCTCCACAGAGGGGAGGATGGCCTGCTACCTACCCTTTGATCTCCCTTTTGATCCACTCAGTTTTTGTGGATCAACCAGACAGCAAGGCATCTACGAAGGCAGGGCAGAGGCATCCAAATACTTCGTCGACCAGGCAGAGCAGCACATGACCTTTCCGCATGACGGTTGGACAAGAGGATCGCCGGGTATTTTTCAGTACCAGCCGTGTGAAAGGCCCAGATTTCAACACGTGGATTAGGCTTGTACAGTGTACAGCTTTCTGGGGTACTACTAGGTTGGAGGCCATCGCTCTTAGGTTGGAGGCCATTGCTAGTAGGTTCGAACGGTTCATCTCATATGTCCATCTGAATCTCAATATGAATTCATTAAGCCCTATGAATATGGAGAGCCAACATTGATCGTTTGATTTGACCGATATCATGGCGGAACCCCTTGGCATGGGACTTTTGCTTCCCAATGTTGGTGAATCAGTACATTTGAAGACTATGAGGTGGCATGTAGCTTTGTGTGAAACTTGCAACACATACAACATCCGAACATTTAAAGGAGCTGAACAGTTGTGACATGTTGTGGCACTTGACTACATACTTTTGGGGGGATCTTCAACCAGCAAAAAGTCGCCAAGGCAACACAGACCTCAAGACTTCTTCTCCATTAGTTCTTCATCCATGTTCAGCTGGTACCTGTGTGTGTAGGCCTTGTTCGGAGGAACACTGCTTTGCTTGGTGATGTTCACGTCCAACTCCGTTGAACGAGCCATGGGAAACCGGTTCGGTTTGGGCCGTCCGTGGACCCTTCGCGCACGCGGCGTCCAGTCCGAAAGGTGCCGTATGGCCTCACTCCTGCTCAGTACAACCAGGAGAGGGGCTGCGGGCGGAGGGCGCCGGGGCCGCCGGTCGGTGAGAGACCCCAAAGAACAGGGGCCTTCGTTTGAAGGAAGACTGGTATTGCAGATCGCCATGTGGACCACAGTGGAACTCGGTCTCGCAACAGGACGAAATAGTTCTCGAACACCTAACACCACCCTTTCTTTTGACATGGCCAATTCCGAGAACAAAGACCGGAAAGCGAAGTTCTCCATGAGGTGAACTTGCGAGGAAATTCACCAAGCTCTTTCAGAGCACGGATGATGAGCACAAGAGACCTCCATCCCCTGAAATGGAAGTGGACGTCCTGGCCTTGGATGTCAATTCTCTACAGTTCACTTCCAAGCATCCGGCCCATCCCATCTGTCCAGCCATCCAATGCCATCCTTGGAATCCCGATCCTGTCCAGCTTGGCCCCTCAAGGAGCTGAGGATGCCATCCGGCCCTGAATGGAATGCTGCTTGGAGCATGTAACCATTTTGCTCGAATCTGGTGCTTCTTTTTCTAGGACGAAATTCACAAAAGGCCGGGCGGTTTTACGTCAATATTTTCCCACGTCAGAGAGGTGTGCAACCTGCAACTGGAGTTGCCAAGCCCTTGTTAAATCAGAATTGTGATATTGGCATAGGTCAGGTCTGAGTTTGTTGCCGGATACGTGGGGGACCTTTGCAATTTGTTGAAACAATGGCTTACTTGTCGGAGCTTCAATGAGGAACCACAAAGAATCCTCAGGGTTCAGAGAGATTGCAGGGTTCTTCGTCTTTTGATTGGGACTGTGTGGAGCGATAGGGAACCATGAAGAGGGATACCATGGCAGCAGAATGACTACGTAGCATGTTAATGTTTTGACCACCACAAATGTGGATTTGTATCAGGATGAACCAAAACCACAAACAGCAGGCACAACGAAAAGAATCAATTTACAGAATGATGCAAGAATACAAGGTCTTATCTTCACGTGTTCTACAATAGCCGTTGGTTTTCTTCACCTGGCTCGCAGCAACAAATCCTTCGGCCATAGATCCTTGGGCTTCAGCTTCACGCGAGAAAAAATCCTAGTCTGAAGCCTTGATTTTTGCTCCCAACCACTGTTGGAAGCTACTAGTAACAAGTGCCACGCTACTAGTAACAAAGCTAATAGCAATGAGTGTTTTTTTCCTTCAGCCGTGTGACAGGGACCATCGGCTCTGCATCGTCTCTTCGGCCCCCAGGCGTTGCCAGCACATCTCCAGCGCATCAAGCCCAAGTTCTTCAGCAAGGCGAGGGAGCAACCGAAGGGAAGGGGCTGAAGCCGCCAAAGCTCAAGAGACTTCTCTATCTCCCCTTAAATGGCAGTCTATATCTCTTCAAGAGGCTTCCGATGCTTTTTCGTCTAAGCATGACCAGCTGGGCCAGATGCAACTCCTGGCTGACGGAATTCCCATGTTGGTCAAACTCATGCACGATCAGTTGAATGAAGGGATTCTTGCGAAGCGATTTCTTCTACACATCACGTGTTTTCCGGAAACCGCTGATGAACTGGCAAGTCCATGTGATTCCTTCGGCGGTCGGAGGTTGGCACCATCGTCCCGCCGTTGCAGCTGGTGAAGCACCTGCCAAAGGAATCACAAGCAGGTCGGACGGGACGACTCTTGTGGATTGGCTTCAGGCAGCGGCCAAATGTGTGGAGCATGTGAGACTGGGATAGCAACCAACAAGCATGGAAATGGGCCATTTGGATGTCCTTTTGCTACAGAAATGAGAAATCATAGGTTGGAGGCCATCGCTATACGGTTGGAGGCCATTCCTATTACGTGGGTCACCTCATGTTTCAATGTTATGCAAGAGCTCTTTCCCTGAAAAGACAGATGTTCTTCATCCCTTTGACCCAGCAACAAGCTGTGGTTTCATGGAGGGATTTCCCACCGTGGACATCAATCCATCACGTTGGAATAACCACCAATTATATCCAATTATTATTTCTGCTCCTTTCAAGAATTGGTGATGAAGCGCCCAAGCAGTTGACCGGAACTTGGCAGTTGCTCATCCGTGTGAGTTCAAAGCATCAACCTGTTACCCCATGAAGAACGCGACGTAAACCTTGCCAATCACCGATGAAGGTCATTGGATCCCCAGAGGTAGGCCCAAGAACGAAACAACCAGTATCCGCTCGTAGATATTTGTGGGGAAGACCGCAGCGATATCAACCCCCGTCGAACAGCGATCATCCAAATACCACCGTTGACTCTAAAGGTCGAATTTCCATCGCTACGTGCGATGGCCTCCAACCGGAAAGCAAGGCTTATCAAGGCCTCTTCCACCAGTCCGATCAGCCAGGTGTGATTGACTCCTGGGCTGCGCGCAAGCAGCCCGCTCGCTTGAAAGCGCGGATTTGAGTTGCTTGGAGAGCAAGCACGGAGGTGGGATGTTCCCGCAACTTGAAGAATTGGTCGATGCGGATGTGGTCAAGGAGAAGTAGTAGAGCTAGAGGAGAAATGAGGAGAAGTAGTCTTCACATAGTACTCGTAGCGCTAGTAAGCCCGGAGCCAGTGTAGAACCAAACACTAATGATATCACTGAAGCATGTGATGCAGTCCACATGGTGATCGACCAATCAAGGATTGAGTCCTAGGATGTCGAGCTCCTAGAGGTGTGACCGAAGGTATCTCAAAAAGCGCCAAGAAATTGTGTTTAGCGATGGCCTCCAACCTAGAAGCGCTGGCTAAGCAGGCCATTGCTTCAAGGTTGGAGGCCATTGCTTCTAGGTTGGAGGCCATTGCTTTTAGGTCGGAGGCCATTGCTTCAAGGTTGGAGGTCATTGCTTCTAGGTTGGAGGCCATTGCTTCTAGCATAATTACAAAATCCTCCAAGGAAGGCAGCTGCTTGGCTGAGTTTTCATGATTCCATTTTGGAGTTTGGCCCAACTGTCACCCTCCGAGGCCTTTCAGCAGCCGGCTCAGCGCAGCCTGCCTCAGTGTCACCGTCGAAAAAGAAGCCGCCTGCCCCAATTCCGCAGCCAGCCGTGCAGCTCCGTTCCACCCAACACGCGAAGGGTTTGGGTATTTGTGGATACCTGATTGCCTCAATTGTGGGTGTCAGCGCCTTTGATGCTTTTCTGTTGCAAGAGACACACTCAGAATACATACAAAGTGTGTTGTCCCTTCCTTGATGGTCACAAAGACCAATTCCATGCATGAAGCAATGTTGCTCAAGCCTATGACACAGAAGTATGAACTGAAGCCCTGCCTTGCTGTTTGAGCTGGCGGGCGTGTCACTTCCGAGCCGCTTTTGCCAGGTTCTCCTTGTGAAATGGTCCTGGCGCTGGCAGACGGTCTCCCTTCCAAGGGTCCTCAACATCCGCAGACACCAACAGAACTGATTGTCGCAGAGTTCAGGAGATATTTGAAGTCATGCCAGCCATGCGAAATGCAGAAACTGGGAATGCTGCCAATCTGGAAGAAGCTTGGACGTGGCCTAGGCAAGCTGAGGGGTTTCCTGCAAAAGCACAGCTTCTCGGTTGATGATCAGACGCTGCTTGTCCAGCTGGCCACTCCGACTTCTTCCCCTCCACAGCAGTCAATGGCAGTACCAGCCAAGGCACGACCTCAACCACCGGCTGAAATACCAGTTGCATTGACCAAAGAGTTCACTGATGCTCAAACTGTTCCACTACAGGCAAGAGGTCTTGAAACAGTTCCGCCCTTGGGTACAGATAGAGCCAGTGATTCAGTGGTTTGCTTAAAGAGTTTGATTCAGCCAGAAAGTGGCAGCTTGATTTGGGTAGATCCATCTGAGCTCCGTTGGACGCACAACAAGCTGCAGCGCCTCTTTACATGTGGACGGGCGCTGTCAGAGGTTGCTCAGCAGTTGCGGAGTGGTAGATTAGTAGCATCAGACCTGCCCAGGATCAGTATTGTCTTTCATTCTGGAAAGTGGTACTCCAGAAACAATCGAAGGCTTTGGTGCTTGAAAGCTGCTGCCATCCGTCGAGTTGAGGTGGAGGTGGGCATAGTTGATCAGCCCTTTCTGAACGGTTTGACCACCACCACCGACGGCTTGACGGTGGAGTTTTGGCCTCCATGCCGCCAGCAGCGGCGTGTGGACGGGAGTTTCCCAACCTGAAAGGCGTTCAGACGCATTTGTGCGTCACTCATCATGCATCAGCCTTAGACTGGGACGACAATGCCTCCGAGGCGTCGTCAGAATCATCCGAGGCATTGTCCGAGGATGGCGCTTACGGTGAGGATGGTATGTGGTATTCAGAAACTGAATGGAGCTCTTACTTTCGAACGCGAAGTTTCTGGATGAACGATGAGTGGGGCCGAAGCCCCTTGTGGCGTGCTGCAGCAACAGGTTTCTGGGTGTTTGAGTGGTGCTTGTTTTCTATTCTTTGGTTCGTTGTGGTTTTCTTTCCTAGGATAGGTTTTTGAAAGGAAACTAATATTGGATCATTTTGGGCCCCAAACTGTGTTCCAGGTTGTGCTGGTTGCTGGTTCTTTTGTTTGGTTACTTCCGCTCATCTTGACTTTGTTGCTAGCACCTTGGTGTTGCTTGTTTGTCTCTGCTGTGAAGCTCAGGCAACAAGGAGTTGGTAAGGCGACTCATTGGGCTCGGAGCTATTGTGGATGAAGTGGACTGTGAAGGTGTTTCTCCTCTGCTTGGGGCCGTACGTCGGGGTCATTTCCGAGTGGCGGAAAGACTTCTTCGGGCAGGAGCTTTTCAGCAACCCTGGACGTGGACAAAAAGAAAGGGGAAGCGGTGGCACCCCTTAAAAGCTGCAAAGTATTCAAGACTTGTGAGCGCCGTCAATCGCAACCAGCGCATTTCGGATGAAAAGCTGAACAAGCAAATAACTATTCCGCACAGGAAGAAGCAGAAAGGAACTAAGACTTCGAAGAAGAAGAAAAGTTGAACCCACACCCAGGAACGGGATAGTGTAGAGAGGAGTCGCCACCCAATGCTTTGTTTGGAGATGACTTCCACGTGCAAGGCTTGCAAAGGCAACAAAAAGCTTGGAGAAGGGTCGAAGGGCATATACAGGTTAGCACTCTTTTTGCCTCAAATCTCTATAATAGCTCCAAAGCCTTCTAAAGAACTGTAGTGCCTTATGCAGACCATGGCGTGTTGGAGTGTACACACATGTATGCATTTCTCCAGATATAAGTGTATCACCCAGAACAAGACTACTCAGAACCCTGATATGATTGTGAATTGAGGAAGTCTATATATGTAAAATGTTCTTGAAGTGCCTTTCTGCTGTCGTCTTTACCCCAAGAGGTCGTGAAAGGCATTTGCACCGATACTTTCAATGACAGGTGCACAGTTTTTGCGGTTTGTTTGTCACGAGTGTGCTCTGCGTGCTATTCAGCCAGGTCAGGCCGTGCTTTTGTTACAGTACTTTCAACTACTACGAGCATTGACTACCGAAGTGACTTGCTTCCTCCCCTAGGTTCAACGAAACATACAAGAATCACATAGAAGCACTGACACTATTTGCTACCGAATCACTAGAAGAGACTTTAGCTCAAGTCCGCACCGAAAATGGCTCAACTCCGTCGTCGAGGTCCCGCAGTTCATCTTGAAAGCAGAAGCAGCCAAGTCGCAGTGGCCAAGTCATCCACGTTGGCGGACCAAGCAGACTCAACGTCTTTTCCTCAGTATGGGATGTGTATTGAAAAAATATGGAGACCCCATCTGGGTGTTGGTCTAGTTCTCTCATTCTTCCAGGGTGTCTCTGGGAGGTCTCCCTTTTTGAATACACGCCCGTATCAATGATGACTAATACTTTTAACTTACAACAAGTGACAAGCAGGGGCCCAGCTGGAAAGACAGAGAGTTTCAATATGTGGAGTCCAGTCACAGATGGGATGCTTTCTGTGCATTTACCCTGAAAGTCGGTGTCTTTAGATGATGAAATCATCTAAGATGCTCACCCAGCCGGGGCATTGCGGTTTCTTTATAGAGTGGACGGTCCGGCCGGCTGGCAGCCGACGGTCGAGTCGTTGATATGGTTTGCTTTTTGTGGCTCGGTGCCTCCAAGGCGGAGTCGCGGTGTTCAGCTTCGGCAATTTATCACTTCAAGCAGAAGGATGTAGTTCCAGGGACATTACCAGTACCATGGAGAAACTTGATATGATCACTGGCCGCCACTGTCCTTCGATCGTTCCACCGCTTTCCAATTCAGATCGTTCCACGGATATCTCAAGGAGGACTGAAACTGCTGGGTCTATCTTGGCATTGTCTCCACTGACGTACTCCATTCAAATCACCGGAAACTGCCCTCCCGAGTGTAGGTGAACACCGCCACCGAGTGACCAGAACAGCCAAGCCGAGTCACTCCCAGACGTCGGCAGAACTGTGGCGCCATGGCAGCTGAGTGGCCCGATAGTCTTCACCTCCAAGTGCTGCGACACCTGGGCTCCTCTGAGGAGGTGACACCGTGTGGGGCGCGGCACGGCCAGCGCGGTCGGTCACGGACTATGTTCCGGACGTGAGGAGAGTGAAGAAGGATGGATGGGGAATGGGGAGCCAGTAAGTCCACGCAAAGAAGCACTGAGGGAGCTTGATGGAAACAATAGGGAAACCTTCAACAAAAATGCTTCGGGACAAGGTTACATCCTGTAATTAAATCATAACATCCCTTATAGAGTGGGGCATAGATCGTTAGACCCAAATTCGATGACACAGGTCGATGCTCCTCATCTATGCCCCGAAGTGGTTTTTAATCAACCCTTGGCTGATGGAAGCTGCATGAAGCAACGCGGCCTCTACAGGTATGTCTTCAATGCTTGAAATCAGAAGTGACTCTGCCGAGTGATGGCCTCCTTATATACCACCGAAGCACGTGAATACATAGTAAATTGATTGGATCAAGTTGAATGATCCTCCTGCCCAGCGTTCCACATATACGTATAGGCTCGATCATGTGTTCAACGTTTGGACATTCTAGCAGAAACACGTTCAAAGCGGACGGTATCGGACGGTTGTCCGCCGGGTGGCTTTACCAAACAAAAAGAAGACCAAACATCTGTAAGGCCAGGAGCCCCTAGCAGCGTCCATGCTCCGTTCGTAGCCTTGCCCTTTGCTCCTGCTCCTACCAGCGGCCTCCGACGCCAGGTTTGGGGCTACTTACCTTATGGCCTCCTGTGCCGGGCATGTCGCCTTGCCACCGCACTGCCTTGCCTTTGGAGCCGCTTCGACCAAAGACCGATCGATCTTGGGTGTTCAAGAATGATCAGTGCTTTCAGGTTATCATATGATTCCATGGTCCTTTTTGCTGTGTTGCTCTGCCCCGAAAGTGGCACATTCCTCTGAATCCTGGTCTCCCAAAAGCACGATTGTGAACCTGAAGCGAGCCTCAAAGTGTGGTTGCGGTGTCCTTCTTGAAAAGCACCGGATACGCTTTGATAAATATATTTTCTATGGCGCGAAGACAGCCCACCCCACTTCAGGAACGGAAGTTGCAGAGGTCATCATGTTTTGGTTTGGAGGCCATCGCTATTAGGTTGGAGGCCATCGCTATTAGAAACAAATACAACAGAACAGGAAGACGTGATTTGGGTTGGTTTGGGAGCTTTCCAATCTTAGTACTTTCGATTGAACCAACGAAAAGCATTGCCTACTGCGTATACAACCAAGCCACGATCCAGCGTATGCTGCTTGAACCCCCCAACAAAATCAAACTACCCTGGACTTCCCAAGTTGTTCATCAGGTCATCGCTACTAGGAGCAAGGACGCTACTAGGGGCTCCTGGCCTTACTACTAGGAACAAGAAGCTACTAGGAGCAAAGCGCATCGCTACTAGGAGCAAGGATGCTACTAGGGGCTCCTGGCATTGCTACTGTTTTGGGGACGTGAACAACAATCCCAAGAGACTGGTGATTGCTGCCGGTGTCATTGTTCCAAGTGTACTTTCGTTCAAAAGAATCCAGTTACAAGGACGTGGATCATGTTTGTGGAAGGGTTGTTCAAAGTACTGGAACCACACCTAGTATACATAATATATTATATATAGTAACTTGTTGATCCGATAACTGCAGATGTTCAAAATTCTGAAACTGCGAAGAACTTTGGACACATTTTTGAGCTTCCCGATGTACTTTAAACATCATGATTGATTCCTGGCACGTCCCAGTTCACTGGTGGGGCTAGTGAAGCCCTCCCAAATCCCCATGTCAAGCCAAACCATCAAGTGGACCCACTTTTGTGGAGAAGGTCAAATTTAAGCACCTCAAGCCAATCCGGGTGTTTCTCCTACTTCATCTCCAGATTTAAAGAACATGGTCGGAGACCATTGCTTCTAGGTTGGAGGACAGAGACATTTCGCTGCTTTAGGGCAGTACTGTGGTACAGGGTTTCGAGCGCGATCCGCTCCCAACCACTTGCGTGCGCTTGGGAGCGCTGCGCCTCCTTTCGGGCTGAGCCCGTTCTTCACGACAAGGCTTGAGGCCATCGCATATCATCATAATTCTATGCAGGTGAAGATTAGAGAAATTGATAAAACGTCGTTTATTGATTTGTTCGATCACAAATTGACAAACCTTCCACCATCTTCCACCCTTTTGTGAACACCTTCAAATCCAGTGGGGACAAATGGACTCGTGTCCAAACCGTGGGAGACTTGGATCAACCAAGGACGTTTGGACTTCACAGATGCCCCGGTGGAGCAGCCCTGGCGCTTGCTGCATCAGCATCAAGAGGTGCTGTTCAAGTCCTAAACCAGTACAGCTAAGACACAGGGACCAACAGACATGCCGACACATGGACGCAAGAGTATCCAAGGGAGGGACTAAACGATGCCGATTCAAGAGAGAAGCAAAGGGCGGCGTCTGCGTGTTTTTTCTTGTAGGGGATTGCATTTTCAGAAAAAAAACATCTGAGAATAAGATGACTTAAGTGTTTGTTGGTGAGTTGTGCACTTACGTGTCACATTGGGCCGTGGATCAATCATGCAGAGACTGTCCATGACATTGTTTTCCAAGTAGCATCCTTGCTCCTAGTAGCGATGCCAGGAGCCCCTAGTAGCG
>CAXAMN010026373.1:234478-249181 GCA_963970005.1 Durusdinium trenchii
AGTAGCATCCTTGCTCCTAGTAGCGATGCCAGGAGCCCCTAGTAGCGTTCTTGTTCCTAGTAGCCCCTAGTAGCGACTTTGTTTTCCATGCTTAAAGACTAAGACAATGCGCACTTGTGGCATCGCCCAAAGACGATGCGTGTGCGGCAGGTGCAGCAGTTGATCCTGCGTGGCTTACCGTTGGAGGATAAGATTCTTCAGGTTCGACCGACACACAAATCGACCGCATGTTTCGCAGTTGCTGTAGCACACAAATCCAGAGAGAGGAAGAGGAAGAGTTGCATCTAGAAGTGAAGAGTTGTGCGGAGATGACTCTGAGATGACCAAACTAAGGCAACTCACGTTTCCATGTTGATCCCATAGGAAATCTCTAAAGACTTTTAGGCCCGGCGTAAAAGAATTCTGCCGATGTTCAGTGGAGGGCAAGTAGGAAGATTGTTGAAAAGGCATTCAACTGGTATCCAGTAGTTCATTTCCAGGGATAATGCCATTCACGGACGTTCCAGTTCCCATTAATGATGGCTTTGTCATACCTTCTTTGGCATGTGAGTCACTTGGCAAAGGAAGTCCTCCTTTGGTTTCTAAGTCTTTACGAGCAGGAGCTGCTCGCCAAGCTGCCGGAGCTTGAGCTCTTGGATTTGGGCCGATGTGCTTCGGTGACATTTCGACAAGAACGAAGCTGCGTTGACTTACAATCAAGTGAACGAATCATTGAACACCATAGCCGATTGACTGTTGGTGAAGAGTATCGGGGTCGCCACTACATGATTGCTGTAGGCATTCATTCAAAGCAAATGTACTAGACTGTATTTGCTCTTGTGTTCTTGGCCTCACTCTCTTTGGAGCTTTGAAACTCTATCAATCCATGCCAGTCCTCTCAGACTCCAAACCAATGATAGCATGATATCCTCTCCCATGAGGTTGGAGTCCATTGCTATCAGGTTTGTTTGCTTCGGTTCGCTTAGATTTGTGTCCTCTCCTTGTTCGTTCCAGGCTGCGAGCTCACGCCCAGCTGCGCCTCTTCGCTGGCCTTGCCGAAGCTCCAGAGCTTATCGCTGGATGGCATGGCCACACTGGAGGCCCCGATGTGGTCCATGTAAACGAGGAGGCGGCCAGGCAAAAAGAGGCACCAAAAAGCCAGGCAAAAGCACGCAAGAAGCGTCCGAATTTCAGGAGACATGGCGACATTATACTCCCTGGAATCATGGGCCACCGTGGATGGTCCCGAGCAATCGGATGACGCGGTCTCATCCGAATACCATAGACCGATGGTGAACTATACTTCCATTCCAGGGAGTGTACGTACAATCACCAAACATCAGAACTGGGTGGCTTTTCCAGTCATCGACTTACAACAGTTTTTGGTTGCCAGGTGGCGAAACCCCACCTTTGGAAAACCTTCCACACTTACCAAGAATTAAGAATAGCAAGAAAACCATCCACTTCCTTCTAGCAGCTCCCCTGTTTCATGGCATGTGTACACCTTTGTCCTAGGAAATGCCCCAAATTCTGGTGCCACTCTTAACTCCACTCCTTGCATTTGTAAATGGAGTTTGATCCAATACCCACAGATCGCAGTCGGGAAGCACAAAAAACCATCACTCAATCCTTCCCATCCCAGCCTAACAAAAAACAACACAAAATAGTACCAAATCACTTTCCTGTTAATTTTCCTGCAACAGTTTTCTTTGAGAATTGTATCTACTCCTGACCTCATGAAAGGCCACTTGAAAGGAGACTTGCTGTTAGGATTTGCTATGGTTTTGAAGACCTTCCTTGAACACTCAGGGGTGGGAAGACAAGGGCTTCCTTTGTTGTTCAAAAATCATAGGTACTCTTAACATTACATGGCACCGCCAGGTGATTATGTGAATTCTGCAGTACCAGAGGCCTTTGGTCTTGATTTTGGATTTCTCCTCCAGCCGCTTTGTAGGACACTCACGTGCGGCAGCTGTTGGAGTGAAGGGCTAAGCTGGGCTGGTGGATCGGAAGGGGCCACTGAGCAGACTAGTTTGCTTCAAGCAGATACTAGGAACAAGGTTCGCTACTAGGAACAAGTGCATCGCTTCTAGTAACAAGTGCCTTACTAGTAGTAACAATGTTTGCTATTAGGAACAAGAAGCTACTAGCAGCTAGAAGCTACTAGGTGGAGGCCATCCATCGCTATTAGGTTGGAGCCCATCGCTACTAGGGCAGACTTCACCAGGAATGCATACGGCTTGTAAAAATAGGATGAATTAATGGCCATGTTGGTTGGCTGGCCACGTGAGTGATTCTTATGTTCGAGTACAGACAAATTATAGACCTGCGGAAACTAGGTACATGTAAGCTTTTATCCCATTTGCTGTACACAGTGCAGTATGATTGGCTCCTTTGATGGAATCTTCTCGGAATACATTGTTGCCCTGAGATTGACACTTCACTCGGCTCTGAACAAGGCCATTCTTCACCACTTGAGTTCGCAGGGTCCGTTGTTGCTCCCCGTTGACAGACCGGTGCGCTCCTGTGCGCTCCACCTGGGCGCGACCGAGGCACTGTCCGAAGCTCTCGCGCTTGGACCTGCGCTTTTGCGAGCGCCTCTCCGATGCGGCTCGGGCGTTCGTTTGGGGAGTGTGAAGGGAAGTGAGTTGGCGTTCGGCGGTTTTGGGAATCTGGTCTTCAGAAGATCTGATGTTTTGAGGAACATCTCATTGAAGATATTTCAGTACTCACTGAGGATGGGCGCTGACATAGAGATACGGTGTAGGGGTCCTATCCACAGAGATATTGCTAGGACTTCACGAAGTGCGCCTTTTTTTGAGAAGGACATCTACATCACTGACCGACCACCCAGCTGGCATCACAGACAGGACACATTTTTCACACCTCTGTTGGGATGGCTAATGGATGGGGCCTGCTAGTGAAGAAAGGTGCAAGTCAATGCCTTGGCAAGATTGTGGAGCAGGTGTTCAGTCCCTATCCGGCCAAAGAGGGAAGTTGTTTGTGACGGTCCCAACCAACCCCTGCCCATATTGACTGATCGTGACCATCCATACTGACCCCCAAGCAAAATCTCGTGTTTGCACAGTTGGCGCCGGAACAAACTCCAACGGGTTCGAGCCCTTCCCAGTCCAAGTTCTTTGCAGTTGGCAGCGCTTTGGTTCTCGGCATCCGAGTCCGACTCCAAGAGAATGCATTCGGGAGCGAATCTGCCGTGACCATCGTCCGCCATGGTCAGGGACCATCCGTCAGTGCCGAGCCGCCGAGGTGAGCTGTTTCATGCACTCCTCTGGGCGGTGGCGGTCCTTGCAGTCAGGGTGGCTTAGAACGTCGACGCGCAGTCACTTCTGGGCTCCGCGCAGTCAACTCTGCAACTTTTTTCCCACAGATCCCTGCAAATATACGAGCTAAGATGTCCGCAAAAAGGCCACTTGACGGTGCAGCTTCTTTATTCTTAGATGATGGTTGGTAGCTCCGCCAGTCGTGGGAATCTTGGTGCGGTAATCATCGAAAGGTGGCTTCGTTCTGGGGCTAAGCACGTAGACAGGGCGAGCCCTTCAGTAGGACCCCAGCAGTGACTCCAGCTTTTGGAGCATTCCAGTTCTTCCACTCTTGATTGCTATTGAAGTCGCTGGGTTCTTGGATTTGCAGCAGCGACAAACTAACGCAACTTAAAATGTCGTGGTAATGTCAAGGACCTCTCCAAGCATGGCCGTTGCGTAGTAACGTAGTAGTATAGTGAACAAAATAGACCCAAAACTTAAAGATGGTGTCACCAACCTTTTTTCCCATCACTGGACAAGTTCACTGTTGGATCATGTGTTCTCGCTGGTTTCCCACGAGGTGGTGGTTCGTCAACGGTTGCTTGGAGGGGGGAATTCAGGGTGATACTTCTGGGAGGACCTATACTCACTGATTGAGAGGTGACCACCCAAGAGAAGATCTCTTCTCAGTTTGCTGGTCTCCGGAACGTGGGTCTGCAATATACCAGAATCATGCTGGCCGTTTTCGCTCAAAAATCAAGTGACAATGAGTGACATGTCCCATGAAGAAAGAGAGCAAAGTGATAGCCAAAGTGCAAAAATGGTTTCAACGGCTGTTGGAAGAACATGTCATTGCTCCTAAACTCAGACTCGGATTCGGAAAAGGGATGAGTCTCTTCCTTCAGACAGTTCTGTGAGGATTGGATGAGTTGTGGCCGCTAGAGAAAAAGACCAAAGAAACACTAGCAAAGCGATAAGATCGCAAATAGTCCCCTCAGATACTAGTAGTTCACGACCTAAAGTTGGCTGCAATGAACAATGGAAGAAAGAAAGAGACGGCAGATCAACGCCAGTATATAATTCTACCCTACCACAACCGACCGCCAACGGTCTTTCTAACTTCAGCATTTGAAAACCAAAAAACTCCAACTCGGCGCGTGCGGCTCTCCCCACACTGGGCCCGACGGGTCGCGCTCTCCCGGCCGCCCACCCGCCCCATGGACTCCTCGGACGTCTCGCTGGCCATCCGCCGGGCCCGGCGGAACAACGCCAAGAGCCACCCGGAACGGAACACGCGCGTCTTCGCCGAGCCGGGGTGGGCGATGTTGTTTAAGCAACGCGGGAGAGCTCGGTCCAATGAGTTGGTGGTCTTTTTTTGGAGGACGTCTTTGTCTTCGGGAAATTCAGGGGAGTATACTGGTTATACAGATCTTTTGAAACATGTTTAGTTCTCTCAACCGAGTGCTCAGTCGGGCTCTCTCTTCGAGGAAAAGGATCGCGGTTTTCCAGATCAGGGGGATGTCATTGGTCCTTCTTGGACATGGCGAACGGAAATGATCCTCTTCCCCACACGTCCGCACTGGCACAATTCTCTCTCTCTCTCTCTCTCTTTTTGACGTCCGCACTGGCGAGACATGGTCGATTTGGCACCATTTGCCTCTTTGGAATCCACGGAGTTTGATTTGTTTAATTCTATTAATTCTAATTCTATTGAATTCTTGTTTCTAATAGCTTCTTGTTACTAAGGAGCCCCTAGTAGCGTCCTTGTTCCTAGTAGCGATGCCCTTTGTTCCTAGTAGTGTTCTCCCCCTATTAGAAATAGAACATGTTTTAAAAGATCTACCCACTACGTTGCTTTTGACCGGTGGTTCTGAATGAGGGTTTCCCATGGTTTATACTCACCGAGATCTGGACTTGAGCCGCCGTGGGCTGAAGACCTGGCCCGTGGAGCTCTTCAACTTGCGGCAGTGGCTTGGGCAGAAGGCGTTGGACTTGCTAACGTCGTCATTACCAATCCGAAATCGGCAAGTCTCATGTTTGACATGTTTCACATCATGTTCAACAGTGCAGAACTTGCTGAGTGGATAAGGTTGAGTTCTGCGAAACCTTGGAGTCCGGGTGTCGCTTAGGCAATTTAGTCTTGTGGCATGGGAATCGTTTGGAGGTTTTATCCCCGTGATGCTCAATACGGTCGCCTTATGAGGACATGTCGAGGGACCGGAAGTCCAACTCGCGTGTTTGTCAAGGGGAACAGATCGTTTTGTCCACGGCAGTGGAGTCAATCTTATAGCTTGTAAGGACCAGTGATGTTTGCAGAACAGTTAGTGAGCGTGTATTGTTCCAAATCCCCGAAGCAAGTCGAGCGTGCAGTCCAAAAGTCAGTGAGCTGGTGATCATGTCGGACACAGTCCCTGGCACCTCCTAAGTCATGTGGCAAAATGTCTGGGGACTCAGGTATCCCCAACACCCCACAACACCTAGCAAATCTCATCACTGAGTAGTGAAACATACTGAAACTCTTTCGTCCAAAAAATCGCTACGGCAATGCTTTGAGGGAAATCCGTGAAAAATTCTGCTGAGCTCAAGATCGACAGGAAACGGCAGGAACTGGATCGGTCACAAGACACCCTGCGGACCCTGCGGACCCCTTTGCATCGCTGCATCGTTTGAGGTTGGAGTCCTTGGATGTGAGCCAGGGAATCCCAGCACCACGACGTTCCGGATGCCGCGATCAACAGTAGCTGGTGCCAAGAACTTCCCCATGACTTCCCATAACTGTTTCCACACCGACACTCGCTTAGCCGGTGATGCTCTGATCTCGAATTTTCTGACTGGTGGCGACTCGTAGGGAATGAGGGTGGCTTTCGCCCCCATGTATCGACTCCTTTGGATCCAGCCCTCATTCCCTACGAGTCGCCACCAGTCAGTTTTTACCTGCGATGCTCTCATGGACAGCCACTGTCGCTCACCCCTGTCGCTCTGTCCGACGGATCTCGGTACACGAAGCGGGTCCGGCACCAGACGAAGCGGTTTCGCCACATGTTCCGGTTTCGGCGCGACGTTCTTCACTGAAGAGTTGACATCTGGAACTCTGGAACATGCCATTCTGCATGATACATGCCATCTTAGCTGCACCATGATCCTGTTGTCCAACCAATTCTTGCATGTGCCAGGGCAAAATCATCGTGGTCAGAAGAACCTCATAATTTCTGGGTCACGACTGCTGAAAGCACTCACGATGGTTTCATCGTTGAGCTCCTGAAAATCCGTCCTCAATAGGCGGTCTCTATATAGTTTCAGCTGAGAAGCTATAATTCTCGAAGCAGAAAACGACTTCCAATTCTCTACACGCGCTGTTTCCGGTTTGCCATGGAGGAACCAGCCGGGAGCCTCAGTGGTTCCGTGTGGATGGTACCAATCGATGGGAGAAACCCAGCGAAGGTATACGGTATACGGATTATTACGGATGTTTTTCATGGATGTATATGGTATAGTTATATACTCTATAGAGAGAGAAGTACAAATGGTCATATATGGCGCACAGTCAGTTTTATGTCCTTTTCTGATATAGCATTGAATGCGGGTGGCCAAACAGCGTCCAATCACATCAGACTCTTCAAACCCTGAGACATCCTGAGACCATCGAAACGGTGTCTTTTTCGGGGCCGAGACGATTGAACGCATGGCCCCCGAAGTTGGTCGAACACCACGACAGCTGGACAGATAGGATAGGAGTGATCGCCAAAGACCAGGAGCCGATTTGATCACTTTGATGTCCCGGGTTGTGCCACTATTGTTAGTGGGCTGAACTTCTTCAGCAGCCTTAGCCTCAGCCTTGGGTTCCCAGGTTCTCTAGAAGACCCTTGGTGCATCTCAACACGAGGAACATCACTACACCACCCTTTGACCAGCAAAGAGGTGGTCTAGAGTCAAACGTGCATTCGGGGTAAGGACTCGTGACTATGCAAGGGGTATAAGGGGTGTAGTTCATTGTATCGTATCGTGGGGTCCTGGGGTAGGGAAGAATGAAGAGAATTGTTCGTGTTTTGCGTCTCAAGACGTGAATAGTAGCAGAATCAGCTCTGATTGAGACCAGGACTATTTGTGTACATGTGTTGAGATGTAAGGAATAGTAAGGAGTCAGAATAGTAAGGAGTATTTTCTCAGATCCACTTCTGTGAAGATGTTCCATTGCTTTCCTCGCTGGGCCGCCTCCCACGGCACACGGCAAGGCCGATGGTCGGCCTGGTGGCCCTCGATGGAAGCCAGAATTCGGCGGACAGAGCGACTGGGCATCCGAAGCACCGGAAGCCACGGCAGTTGATCTGGTGATGTTGAAACTAATAAAGAACTTCTATAAGCAGGAATGGCCTCCAACCTGATAGCGATCGCCTCCAACCTACTAGCGATGGCCTCCACCCTACTAGTGATGGCCTGAGGTTGATGGAGGTTGGAACGGCTGGCCACATTTGATGGAGGAACTTATAAGCCCCAAGAGATTTGCCCGTGAAAGGTCAGCAATGATGTTTAGCTGGTTGACATTGCTCAGACAGATTGCTTTGAGAGGATGTGATAAGCGAGGAGCCAATTGAGGACTTCCACTCCCGAAGTTTGTCTACCAGTGTACATGTTTTCACATCCATGTTTTCAGGAGATACTGAAAGGGGAACAAAAACCGTTTTCGGTGCCAAATTCAAGCACGCTGAAGTGGTTGGAGTGTTTCCCACCTTCTGCGTCAAGTTGTGTGACCATATAGATTTAGATCTTCCCTGTATGGCATTGGTTTTTGCCCACCCCTCACTTCTTTGGGAATTTCGCGCCATTCGCGTTCGCATCCACGCCATGCGCGTCACCCTTCACCCCCGGTGGTGTCACTCGAACACTCGAGGCGAATCACCCCGGCCGGGGGCCCCCAGCAGCGCCAGCGCCGAAGCGTCACGGGAAGACGGATGAAGCGTCACTCAGTGTCCGAGCCGAGGTGGGAAAGGGTCTCGGTGGCTTTTTTTGGGACGAGACACGTGTTGAAGGAGTGTTCAAGTGTGTTGAGGAAAATAGGAAGTCTTGCAAAACTGGAAGTCCAGGTGATAGTGGAAGCAGTCGAATCCAGCTTTCATATATTTGGCTGCGAAAAAAGAGCTGCTACATAGGTCTTTACTGTTGGACAGGCTATCACTTTGGAAAGGTTGGGCAAAAGGGGAGATAGCTGTACTATAGACTGGTTGTTGCTGGCTTTTGTGTGGCACTGTGTTGTAACAGCTTGGGTTGTCGCCCTACCGCTTGTCCAAAACAACCTCTCGAACCCATAGCCCTAGTTGCAGCCCCCTATTTGTGGGCCCTTCCCTCCATCCACTGACATTTGTTTAAAACCCAGGCTCCGCTACCCCATGCTACGCCAACCAGCCAAAGCCTACCAGGCCAGCTGGCACCCTGCCTGGTGACGTGGGCTTGCCCTGCCGCCACTCGGACCACTTGAGCTCAAGCCGGTAGCTGTTGGGCCGTCTTCGATGTTCGGCTGTGGATGAAAGTGATCAAAGGCCGCGATGGCCTCCACCCTAAAAGACAACGGGCATAGAATCATTGGATATTGCTGGAGATTCCCATTGCATGGCTTAGTTTCCAGATGTGTTCCGCTTTTGGGGGTGGAATATACTGTCATGGATAGCGAAGACACTTCGTTTTGTGATGTGAAATCCAAGTTCACAAGATTTGACAAAGACAAAAAAATATTGGTAAAATAAAGGACAAATTGGAAATTCGTGAACTGGCCCAAAGGTTTGCCTTGAGTCGCAGCGCAAAGATGGTGCTTTTCTCCAGTGGATGCTTCGTTGTTCGTTGTCGAACTTGTCGCCGTTCGATCTCTGGTTGAGCCACTCCGTTCTTCAGGACACCTCAGCAAACAGACCCATTCGATCGTAGCGTTCATCCTCAGACATGTCGATTCGGAATTGGTTCTGGAGTTGATGTCGCTGCAAATGATGATTTCAAGCGGGATAGTCCGAACATGTGCCTTTGAGGTCAATTGAGGATAGATTTGGGACGTAACTTGCATATTGTGAGCAACAATATCCGATAAATTCCGATAACATCTTGTGAGCACTTCCTTCAGTTTGTTTCATGTACTTTTAAATGGTTTTGGTATGGCATCGTCCAGCATAGCTGAGATGAACCACTGGGTATTCCAGAGCTTGCTAGAAGATGTGCAAGCTTGGTACTTCGCTTGTTTGAATCCAAACCTTTTTGGGTCGGCTCTGATGGTTTCTGAAACCTCCCCGCCCGGCGAACCGCCCAGGCGAAGAATCGGAAGATGCCTCGCGAATCTCCCAGGACTCGAGAACCTCTTCACCGTTTTTCTCGGTGTCTTCACGAACGTCGCAGCGTGACCTTTGTTCGTTCGGAGTGTCAGGGCACCTGTTACGGCTTTCAATGGATGGCGCATGCTAGTTTTGGGGAGGTCTTGAACAATGTTCTAGATTCTAGGGCGGGCGGCAGGCGCGTTTCGTGGGAAAATTGAGGCGTTGGAATGTGTTGGAATTATGTTGAGATGAAATAGAGTTGCTTTTTTGCGACATTGCAGGAGGCGACGGAAGTGTTCGACGGAGTGGTGATGTTGCCTAGCGAAGTCAGTCCATGCATGTCCATGTCCATTCGGTCTCCAACTCATCAGGTGTGCGTCCATGCGGAAATGATTCTTCCACACTGAGCAACCAAGATCCAAGACCACGTGCTTCACTCAGTTTTCATGTGTTCCTTATATATAGAGAGAGAGATGGCCACTCTTGGTACATCTTGGTACCGTACCATGCTGTATATACCGCCAGTCCATCAGCGGATCCTTCTCGGCTTCCTTCCGTTCGTTCCAATTCACGCGCAGGAGTTTCAGAACCTCCTGCAGCCTGGATGTGATTTTCAGGTTGGATGGGAGTTGAGAGCTGTTTTTCAGACTTCAGCACCGTTTTTCTTCCCAAGTTCCGCACTTGTTCCCTCTCCCAATGGAAGAACATGTTCCTCAACGGGATGTTTGGGAGAACATCAACTCTATCTATCTATCTGCATATATAGTATATATATGTATATGTGTTTGCCTCCAAACAAATATAAGATACAAAAAGGAAAACAGTCCATGGATGTCCAAATCCTCTCTATTAAAACCACTGGCGTGCCGGCACGGGCGTTCCGACACCAAACCCGGGTGGCACCTCGTTCCCGCCTGAGGAATCAGCTGGTGGCTCGGCACCTCGAAGAGGTCGTCGAGGCGACCTGGCGACCTGGCGCCGTGCGTTGTGTGGAGTGTAGGCTGATCGTCTCCAGTCCATGAGTAACAAAGAAGAGTCCACAAATTGTTCATGAAAGGAGTGACAATATGTCATGTGGTTCACTATGGCTGATCTGGGTGAAGCATGAAGCATGAGGGAAATGCCTGGGAAAATGTGCCTGGAGGCCAGGACAGTCAACTAAATCCACACTGATGTTCACATGGAACGTTGACACAGAGGCCGCTGAAGACTCTGCTTGATAGACACATCGTTTGAATTGAAAGGGTGAAGCTTACACCATTTAAAGAAAACACGGTCAGACGAGGTCAAAGGACCAGAGAAACGGGTCACTTGACACTCCGGTGGTCAACCGGGAGGGCCCTTGGAGTGAGCTCCATGGGATCTGACGTTGGACGTGGCATCCACCCCTCAGGAAATATAGGAATAGAAATCATTGGTGTCTAATTACAAGGGCTCCATGCTGAAATGCCCGGAAGCTTGGGGGTCAACAATGGATTGGCCAATGATGGTAGCCACTTGGATGGTTTCAAGGCCATGTTGGTTGAATTTGGTTGATGCAGGAGATCTTCCATGGTCTTGATGGTGACCACTTGTAGCTCTTGAAGGGGCCGCCGGGCCACCAAGTATGAGAATTCAGGAATCCTCTAGCTCTTAAGCCATGTCTTCGGCCATAGAGACCGACCGACCGACCCATAGGATGCTTCTTGTCTTTGTTTCGCTCGTAGCCGACCCACTCCGCGGACCCATGGCCGACATCCAGGTCCGTGCAGAGAATGCCGCCTTGCGAGCCGCGGTTCCTGGAGTCCGACGACCGGGAACCGGGAACCGTCCTGGACGGTGTCCGGATCTGGGAGGCCGTCGCTATTAGGTTGGTTGAACAAGGGCTATTTGCTCTCAAAGGAAAACGAAAAGGAAGAAATCGGAAGAAAGGTCTATTTTATTTGGTTTGCTATATATTAGGTATATCTAGGCACTGGGTTTATTTGGGTTTCCCGAAGTGGCATCATCGGAATGTTTGGGTTGCCCGCATTGATAGCCTCGTTCGGATGGCAAGAGTTCGCATATACAACAGGACCTACTTGTAAGAACCAGCCGCCAGTTGCATTTGGGAACCCGGTATAACCAGGTTTCATGTAAAGAATATCAACTGCCAAACTGGAATTAAACTGCCTTGGCCGGCACTGGTGTTTCAGTACTTGTTTTGCAAACTCCATGCACGTAATACAGAAGTCTTCCTAGACTCCCAGGTGGCAAATTTGTTGACCAGTTTCTTCCAGCGCGTCGCGATTCGAAGGCAGATTGGTTTATCATTGTCCAATTTCGGAATGGCAAGCTTCAAGAAAAGGCATTTTTGAGACAGGTACCATCATGACAAGCAGAGAACAAGATATTCAAACGGTCCAGGAAACAGCTGACGCTGGCACTTGTTACTAGTAGCGTGGCACTTGTTACTAGTAGCGTGGCACCTGTTACTACTGGCGTTTGTAGTTTTAGATAGTTTTAGTGTGCAATTGAACCCCACGGATCGGACCAGAAATTCATCAAACTCGAGTGACAAGCGCTGTCGCTGTCCAGGTTCCCATCGTTTCTCCCGTCCCACGTGCTCAGTGACCCGATACATCAAAGTAGAAGGCCACATGATGAAACCCTGTGCAGCAAGATGTTGGTAGGCCTTCCATGTCCACTATGACGAAGATGAACAAACATGAAACCCACTTGGGAAGGCTTGCATGACATCCACTTGCCATCAAATTCACTAAATCACTGGTTGAGTGGATGGCTCTGCAGTATGCAGAGCATGCCTGTTGGTACTCCCAGACTCCAAACATTGAGTACATCTCCAAGCACTCTCCTTCCTCAAGTAGAAGAAGCTACGAACGGGGCTCCTGGCATCGCTACTAGGAGCAAGGACGCTACTAGGGGCTCCTGGCCGTACTACTAAAAGCAAGTAGCTACTAGGGACTTCTTTTCGCGCGCGCGCGCGCGTGGGGGGAGTAGAGGACGCTACTAGTAACAAGAAGCTACTAGGGGCTCCTGTACTCTCCTTGCTCGCCCTCAGTGTCTCTCTCCCAGGCCCGTTGTCTCTCTGAGAAACCTGAGTCGAAGGTCACCCCCAGAGAGACGGCGCCAGAGGCGAGGCGTTCATGACTGTGATCTCTCGGAAGCACCGATGGCCAGTCACTGTTGTTTCATCTCTTGAGGAGTGATAGCGTCCTTTGCAGCTACTATATAGTAACAGGTGCATCGCTAGTAGTAACAAGTGCCTTACTAGTAGTAACAAGAAGCTATTAGAATTAAACTAGTAGCTTCTTGTTACTAGTAGTAAGGCACTTGTTGCTAGAAGCGATGCACTTGTTCCTAGTAGCTTCTTGTTACTACTAGCAAGGCCCTTGCTCCTAGTTTAGTAGCGATGCACTTGTGACTCTAAGACGCCGCTGAAGGAAAGCTTCCCTAGTCGTACTCTAGCAAGATCCTTGCAAGACATTGCAAAGGATAGAACTCCCAAAAGCAGCCAATATGTATTTATAAATGATTGATTTTGAATGTGATTCGGACTTTGCTTCGCATAGTTCTGAACTAAAGCAATAATATTGACGTGTGTGTGTGTGTGCGCGATAATTTTGTAATCTATGGACAACTCATGAGGGTCACTGATCTCTTTCAGAACAGTTGTATTATATAGATTGATCATGGGAAAGGGATCCAAAACAGAATGAACAGGGGGTGAAAATGTGTGAAACACGTTTGGTTAAGGGTTTAGGGAGTAGATAGGTGAATGCACCACACACCTGTGTGACTTGTTGTTCACTACATCAGCGTGAATGGGACATGGCCCTGTTGGGCGGCACGTCTTCCACGTCTTCTTCGCACGTCTTCCATTGTCTCCCGAGTAGCAAGGGCATCGCTACGAACCGGGCTCCTGCTGGCCTTCTATATACTAGGAACAAGAAGCTATTAGAAACAAGAATTCAATAGAATTAGAATTAATCTTAATCCTTTTCAGAAAGATCCCCAGCATATGTTCGATCCATTTGCTCCTTGCAAGTTCACTAGTTTGGAGGCCATCGGTCTTCGACTCCTTTCGATCGCTCTTTCGATGCCTCCAGGCAAAGAACTCACCAACGGCACAAGAGCCAGGCGCGACCGGTCACGGCACGACCCGTCGCCGTGGTGGGGGGGGCACCAGCTGGTTGGAGCCGCGGGGAGTGGCTGGATGTGTCATTCATGTCTTCACGTGTTCGCTCGTGGCCTCGTGGCTGCAAAATTAATTCTTGTTTCTAATAGCTTCTTGTTACTAGTAGTAATGCCCTTGTTACTAGTAGCGACGCACTTGTTCCTAGTAGCTTATTGTTTCTATTTATCACTCGAACAATCAGAATCCATCTATTTTCGGCAGGATCGTTTGTAGATCAGACATGCAAGAATGGACACTGACTTGCTCAAACAACTCTGTCCCGTGCTGGGGCTGTGAAATGTCTTTCAGTGTTGAAGAGCTTTCACCTTCCGGTTCTTACAATGCCATGATGTGTTTGTTTAGAACACGACCTATGACAACCTATGACTAGCCGCACCGAAACGTAGCTGACAAAAAGGATTTGAGCAATGGAGATTACAGCCCTCTCAGGTGCCACTGTCACCAGGCTTGATGAATATGAATTGGGCCGCATGGTGGAGAGTGAAATTTCGGTTGGGGAGTTGAAGAGGCTCCTGTTTAGACGGGTTGGATACTCAAGATTTCGACAAAGACTCTTGAACGAAGAGATGGGTGATTTACGGGATGGCATGCCTGTCAGACAACTGCCAAGTTGTTTGCAGTTGGTCATCCTGGACTTCTGTGCGCCTGACGAGGCCATTTGGAAGGAATTACTTCGTGCGTGTGAGAACTGTCGAGTTGCTGAAGTTATAAGTTTGCTTCAGAAACCACTGGACCCGAATGGGCAAGGTGATGAAACTGAGCCTCCACCTTTGTATCTTGCGGCACAACGAGGCCACTTGGAGGTGGTGCAGTTGCTGCAAGAGGCTGGAGCTGACACGAATGCGGCGGATGCACGTGGGACAGGGACAACCGCCTTGATGGCGGCAGCTCAGAATGGCCACTTGGAAGTGGTCCGCTTCTTGCTCGCGGCTGGAGCTGACAACAATGCGGCCGGGGCAGATGGGGAAACAGCCTTGATGCTTGCAGCTGG
>CAXAMN010026373.1:252179-273811 GCA_963970005.1 Durusdinium trenchii
GCTTCCAAATCGGGGCTGTGAGGATTCCTATGGCCACAAGCACCCTTTACAATCCCGATGGCCACAAACACCCTTCAATCCAGAATCCCCAATAATTCAGTGGCTTCCAAATCGGGGCTGTGAGGATTCCTATGGCCACAAGCACCCTTCACAATCCCGATGGCCACAAACACCCTTCACAATCCAGAGCCCCCCAATTGAGTGGTTTGAGTTGGTTGCTTCCAAATCGGGGCTGTGAGAATTCCTATGGCCACAGGCACCCTTCACAATCCCGATGGCCACAAACACCTTTCACAGTCCAGAGCCCCCCATTTGAGTGGTTTGATTTGGTTGCTTCCAAAACGGGGCTGGGCCACAAGCACCCTGTACAATCCCGATGGCCACAAACACCCTTCACAATCCATAGCCCCCCATTTGAGTGGTTTGAGTTGGTTGCTTCCAAATCGGGGCTGTGAGGATTCCTATGGCCACAAGCACCCTTCACAATCCCGATGGCCACAAACACCCTTCAATCCAGAATCCCCAATTCAGTGGCTTCCAAGTTGGGGTTGTGAGGATCCCTACATTGGATTTATAAATCCAAGCCAACAGCCCCCCCATTCAGGAGTTTGGGTTCTTTCCTTCCTAAAGTTTTTAAGGATTACGGATTGTAAGGCTGGGTAAGGATTACGGACTACTGCGGATTAAGGATTGTTCGGATTACAAGCATTTTTCGGATTAGCAGGATTGCGGATTAGTTTTGTAGGCGCGCTCATTTTGATGAGCCCAGATATACTGTTATAGTTATATTACTGTTCCTTCTTCCTTGAAAGGGCGAAAGGCCTCACGCAGACACGTGAGCGACAAGCCAAGGTGAATGAGCAGATGACACAGCTTTGCAATGTTTCTTATGTTTGGAACAAGGAGACTGACAAGTAGTTTATTTATATAAATCCCATACTAAGGTCAGTGACGAAGGATCGTTTTTCGCTGGCAGGGACCCCAAACCAGCAGAGACACCCCATGAGGAGATTCAGCTGGACTATGATCACCTCCCTCAAACCATCAAAGACGACAGAAAGCGCTGAAAGCGCTTGCTCCCGGGGCGCCCGACCCGACCGCCAGGCTATGGCATTGACTACTACTCCGAGAAGGTGCCAGGAGACCAGCAATGGCCCAGCATCCAACAGGCGAGACGATCCGAACTCTTCACCAGCTTGGGCTCGGACATGGCTCTCCGTGTGGGGATCGTCATGATCATTTGGGTGACATCCGGTGACGTCCTGTTGCCCAGATGTGTCATGCACCAAACACCAGAGTCTCAACTGGAAAGGGACATGTCACCTGTCAAATAAATACATGAATGATCATTGTAGACCTCGGATTCATCAATCCCACATTCCTACATTCGCTACACTACTCCCTCTCCTTCGGTCTCTCAGATTGGAGGCGTCGCGGCTCCGAGACGTTCGCCAGGCACTTCAAGTCGTGGAGCACGTCTTCACAGTCGCTGAGACGCAGTGAGACGGTCTCGAAGGGGAAGCGCTTTGATGCGCTTTGCATCCAAGAACCGCCAGGATTTTCATTGGGTACTAGGAGCAGAACGCTACTGGGGACTTTTGGCCTTTACTACCAGTAGCAAAGGGCATCGCTACGAACGGAGCAAGATTGGGGAAGTTACACTAAAGTGTACCGTTCGCCACTGTTGGAGGTGACGAATGGTGAACATTTGTGCGATTCGACGGAGCGAAAACCAACCTCGGAACCTTCCTTGTGTAGGAGCTGGTCATTCAGTACTGGAGCTGATCAGTGGATGATGAATCCTTTTTTGGAAGTTTGGTGCAAAATTTCCAACAGAAAAGCAAACCTTCAAAGAAGACAGCTGGACCCCATCGACAAGCCAAGTATGGTGCTGTTGAGGGTCATGTGGCCATTTGTCACCTTTGTTTGAAGAGCTACTCTTATATTATGTTTCTGATTATAGAAGCGGGTAAGCTAACTAAACAACCTTTGTTTGGCAGAATGCTCTAAAACCTTGACAAAACCAGATACGCTAGATTTCACTGACACAAGGATCCTCTGGAAAGACCAAGTAATCCTTCAAGTGCAAATTACAAGCAAAGACTGCTTGACTTTCATTATGAGTAGATCGTTGGGAGTGCGAAAACAGAATGTTTCTGCACCCTCCAGCTAATCCCCTTTCCCAAAGCCGTTCTGCAAGAAGCGCCGGGCCTGAGGTGATTTTCACAATTGACGTGCCCTTTGGCTGCACGCCACGGGTGGCTTCCTTGGGCGAATGAGGCAATTTGAAAGCTATTCGTAAGGTTAAAAGTCCAGTGGAATGTCTATACTTATTACTATAGACAGTTAACTTCAAAAATTAAGTCTTTCTTACTCTCTATTTAGATTCATGGAAGTGGATGGTACTTTGCGAATACCACACTGGAAGTCTTCCAGCCTGGAGATACCAGCCACTTCAGATCATCCCGGAATTTCAGTTGGACGTGAAAGCAACAACTGCACCTTTAAAGCTGATGGATTCTTTTTGGGGGACGCCGTCTACATTAGGGGGTAGAGGCACCAGCGGTAACACATTCCAGGGCTCTTCGTTGTTTTCTTGTGTTCCGGTTTTCAAGCAACCAGCAGGGCTGGAAAGGATGTTCAAGCAGATTCATACTCACAACATTAAAGAACAGTAATTAGTACTTGTACATTCCCTTTCTGTGGTGGAAGGCTATTGGTCATCCTATAATCACTAGACTAGTCACTAGTCTCCCTTTTGGATGTGCACCCCTTGACGAGCACCCCTTCACGAGTCTCCGAAAACACAGGTGAGATGTGGACCTCTTTACAGGTGTGTTCCTGCTGCCCTCCCTGTGTCAGAGTATTGATACGCACTCTCGAGTCTAAGAGTCTAAGAGCACAAAATGCCTTGGGAATTTCTCGCTTCGCTGCAGAAGCGGAAGTCCTTCGGACACGGTCTCTTGGTACCAAGCGGTCTCTTGCCATGACAAGAGCCATGTCTGTTGGTCGGCCATAAGAGCCTCGACGAGCTGTAAGAGCGAAGGACGTGACATCCGATGACGTCCGATCGCCCGTGATGTTCCCTCGAGGGTGGTGCGGATCGCCTGCCTGAAGTGGAGTTTCTGGAAAAGTGCCATGAATTGGAGCCTGGGATCAGAACAAGATCCTCCAAGGTCCAGGGTCCACCCACCACCTGGATCATTGGCCTTAGTCAGTCTTTTCTGCATGTCTTTAGACCTTTTGTTAGCACCAGGAACAAGAACGTTACTAGGGGCTCCTGGCCGTACTGCTAGTAACAAGAAGCTACTAGGGCTCCTGACATCGCTACTAGGAACAAGGACGCTACTAGGGTCTCTTTGTTTTGGAATTGGTCTTTCTCGGTGAAGCTATAGGTGTTGGTTTTGGGCGTTTCAGAAGCTGTCACGGACGTGAGGACTGAATCCGGAGTCCCCGTGTTGGGAACCTGCACCGCACCCGTAGACCAACAAGGCAGCATGGACGACCAGTAAGGTGGCTCATACCTCCTCAAGGATGACCAGTGACCTGAACTACTTCTGCAAGTCCAAGACTCTGTACACGTGTAGATCTTGTACCATGTTGTACCGAAATCCCAACACCGCTGCGCTCGGCACGGACACCACACGGACGGCCACGTCCACCCGACCTCGGACATCGCCGATCCAAGGATCGATGTCGTCGTGGTCACCTTGACGATCGCCACCATCTTCCTGGACATGCGCCTTGGTTTCGAAAGGAATGGGGGTGGTCAAAACCATGAAACACCAAGTAACACCGGTCCCAAAGCATCGGATGATGTGTTTCTTTTCGATTAGAGGGATCATAGGCTGTGACAGCTAGATTCTGACGGTTTTGGGTGAAGCCTTTACAGGTCGTTCGTCGCTTGAGGGAAGTCTAGAGTCCATGAAGTGTTTCTTTGTCCAGAAGTTCTTCCGGAAGGGTCTTCTCATTGTCTTCTCCATCCGGAAACGTCGGTTGCTCTTTTGATAGAGCTCATCTTTTGAGGTGCACCCGCGGGTAGACCAAACGCGCATGGTAGGAGCGGTTCCACGGGCCTGGTGGCCAGTCCATGCTCTTGGCGTGTCCATCTTGGCTCTTTGGGAAGGTGCAATCTCAACAGGTGCAGAGGATGCCATGAGTCCTTGCAAAAGGCATCTGTCACAGTCAATCAGCTAATCAAAACCGGTGCCCTGCTGCTCACCGCACGTATTATCTATAAGTCGACCCATTCTGTACCCGCGATAGTAAAAGATCCGAGTGGGGAATCTTTCCAACATGCCGCCGACAGACCCATGATCCGCCGTTCAAAACTGTTTTAATCATGGGGGCCTCTAAAAGTGAAAAAGGGAGCTTCCAAATCCCAGCAAAATCCATAGGGAGTTCCAAATGTGCCCAACAAGATCCCCTTGCTTTTTGGAGACACCGCCGCATATAGCGAGAGAGAGAGAGAGAGAGCGAGGTCGAGCTTGCCCATCGATCCACTCTTCTTCCGATTGCCACTGGGCCGTTCAGCCGCCCGAACAGACGGATGGTCGCTCCAATGCTCCAAGAGACAATGGTAGGAGGCTATGGGGTCCCATCTGAGTTATGAGATTTCATGCTGCTTCACATGGCGTACGTTGAATCTCTTCTTTGCCTCCAAAGAAGACATCAACTTTTGCCGGGTCCTTAGGGTGCGAGGAGAAAGGTTTGGATGCATAGACCTTCAACCCAGGTTCTTTTAAAGCCGTGACACATCCTTTTCGGGGTCTACGCTTAAGCGAAGGTTCACTCGGAAGTGCAAGGGAGATTGTTTAAACATTAACTCATAGTTCGGCGGAGGGATTCACCAAACAAAGGCTACCAGGAGTGTCCAACTTGCCTTTGGATCCCAAAATGTTAGCCACAGCCCCCCCACTATTCAGAGCTAGCTGCGTTTGTTGCAGAAAGTCCCCATTCCAAGACTTGGCGCTTGGCTCGAACCCTGCAGGTGCTTAATACAGCACATGTTTCGACTGAAAGACAAGCAGGTGACCCTAGAATGGTATGAGTATCCTCCCATTTGCAGGCCTGGAGGCGAACGTTGAATCACTTTCAATCCCAGGTTCAGTCTTTGACAGCTCAGAAATGACTGGGAAAACGGCAAAGCTTTGCATGGGAAGATCGGCCATGAAGAGTCAAAGACTTCCTCTAATTTCAAAGAAAGACCACTTTCAAACAGTTCCCGGCCGGTAGTGCTTCCAGTTACGGAGCTAAATCACATCAAAAAAGGCGGCTACTAGTAGCAAATATTGCTGCTAGTAGGAATGACCTCCACCCTAGTACCGTCCCTACATAGTTAATCACGTCGACTTGAGGTTGAGATTGGGGAAGCTGGCCCGCGCGTTTCGCATGATCATCCTCTCAGGCAAAGCTTTGCTTTTGCGCGCGCGGGTGCATGTGTGTGAGTGTGTTTTGGTTAAGAAACGGGTGCCAACAAGGTCTCCTGGAAGCGTTTCCTTAGAATGTTTTTTCGTACAGACTGGATTCGGGGTGGTTTCCCCACAAAGGCGACTTGGCCCGAGTGGTGCAGTCACCGAAATGAGTAGTTTTGAACTTCCCCAGCCCACCTTGTCAGACTTGTCGTACAAATTCTTGGGAATAACGAAATGAAATGCACCATTGCACCATGCAAATTTCACTTGGAACTCAAATGACATGTCGTTTCTTGGATCTCATTCTTCAAGTTTTGTGTGAAACAAGGTATGCATCTTCAGTATTTTGAGGTCAGTGGAAGGTATGTATGTCCCCTATCGTTCAAGGCCTGTACGAGGCCTTTGGTCTTGCGACAGCTTCAAAATGAGAATCTATAATCACCTATAGTCTACACATCATTTCCAACATTATCCAACCATGTGTCACAGAAATTGATCCAAAGCACCAGTTTCAAGGGTTCTTTACCCTGAACTGAACTGGGCCACTGAAGCACCAGTTCTGATAGCCCGACAGCCCGGAACTCCGAATTCAAGAAGGATTGGAGTCCAACAAGGCCTGGTTGCACAGTCACTGTCACCTGGTAGTGCGTACAGGTCGCCTCGAATCCTTTGGACTTCTCTTGAAATGCGCCGCTTGGAACAACTGTTTGCAGGAAGAGGGTGCAACAGTGGGCCTAGTCTACTCAATTTGCACCCATGTTTGGGGGACCGCAGACCGGAAGAGCAGAGTTCACTTGTCCAAGACCGGAGTTGTTGTGCAACAAGGGGCAGTCTTCAAGGGTCGTTCCCCGGACGAAATAGGGCTCGTTAACTGTTTGCTTTGATGTTCTTTCCCAGTCCCAGACACTCCACGTATGGCATATTTACATACATAGGGGTGGTTTGGTGGGTCAATGTAGGTAAATATGCCATACATGGAGTCTTTCCCAATGATCTTCTGGGATGTCTTGGGCAGGTTCGCTTGATCTTCTGCGAGAGACAGCATGTCGTCGAACGATCTCTGGTCAGAGCAATGTCAAAACAGGTAGGACCACAGAGGACTCCAACACGAACAGGTTTAGACTGTGATGCGATCAAACTAAACTGCTATGTCGTTGTATGTCGTTGGTGATCTGCACAGGATGTGTTTGGTTTCGGTTCTGATCTGAACCGAAGCCACCACCGTGGGCTTCCAAGTTCAGTACCACAAAGACTATAATGACCGATAGTATCCCGTAATCATGTCCAAGGGGGGAGGTAATCTATGCATGATTGGGGAATGAGCTACTAGGAACAAGTGCATCGCTACTAGTAACAAGTGCCTTACTAGTAGTAACAAGAAGCTATTAGAAACAATAAGCAATCTGGAGAGCGGTGGAGCTGACAGAGTCTTTTCCCACACGAGCTCTTGGAGCGTCAGAGGGTACAAGTGAACAGGGTGGACCGGGCCATGCGGTCATGTCTTATTGGCATCTAGTTCACCCCAGAACTTGTCAATGTGTCCCAAGATTGTGCCTTTTCCTCTCTGGAACCACCCATGTGATTCGCTCTTGGACACAGGGAAAAGCACTTCGGGTAGGTCAACACAGAAACACAGAAGAGTTATGTTTCCCAAAGAAGCCAACGCCAGAGAGGCAGGCCCAGAGAATGCCGGACTGCGGCGGGTGCAACCAGGGCTGTCCTGGTACATTCATGAAGCGCTTGGCATTGTGATGCTGGAAAACCATTTGGGCGATGATATTCTGTGATGGCCTCCAACCTACTAGCGATGGCCTCCACCTAATAGCGATGATATTCTGTGATGACGACTTTCAAGCACGAGTGATATGAAATCACTCACCCTGTCGGATCATCCTTGGAAGGGGAAGGGGATTTTCTGTGTTTCCCATATGTCCATCACCTGTGTACCTGATGCGATCCTACACGTGCTTGAGAAACCTCACGATGCCAACTTGCCTCGCTCTCGAGGTGGTGGCTTCGGTGACGATGTTGGGCTATGCCACCCTGGTGCTGATCTTCGTGCAGTGCGTGTGTGGTCGCTGGGAACGGATGGAAGAGTCCAGGATCAGAATCTGGAGTGGGTCTCCAGCTCACACGGGAATACTGCTAAAGGGATCAACAAGCCATATCACCTCAAGTGTTAAACTATGGTAAAGTCCAAGGGCTTTTTTGTCTGAAGATGAGAAGACGGGAAGATCAAATAGTTTAGCAGAGAATATATATATCATACAACAAATATGGTTGCCATCACCAAAGTCTGACCGAGTTCTTTCGGACCTTCCAGCTGCACTCATTTGAGGAATCGGCGTCATGTTCCTGACTTTTCTCTGTATAGGCATCACTAGCCAGTGCAAGCAAAAAGAAGGAAGACAGGAAGACTGGAAGAAAGAATTCAAGAAATCAGAATTCAAGAGAAGTGTGTTTGTGTATAGAAGACGCTTTGAGCCGTCCCATCAGCTCTTCACTTGATATCCAGTTGCGGCTATGTTCTTGCTTGGTCTGTATAGTTGTATATGGGTCCTTGCTTTGATGTTTTTTGGTCTCTGAAAATGCTTGAAGATTGGAAATATTGAAGATGCAAGATATGACGGTCACCCTTTAATCTGCATGGTTCATGTTTTTACTTTTCCTTCCACAAACTGGATGATCCTTGTGTTTTCAGAGGAGGGTTAGCAGGTACACAAATGAGTAGCTAAGCCTTAGGCTAAGGCATGCTAAGGCTTTCTGAGCAGTTTTTACTGCTGGCAGACTGCTTACATACCACCTGCGCAGTGAAAGTTGTGGGCTTCATGCATGTGAAGAGGGGCGCTGACCGGGTGTTTTTTTCGCCTACCCCGCCTACCCCGCCTGTGGCGAAGAAACATGAAGTTTCCGAAGTGAAGCCTACACGGCATGCGTCACGCGTCATGCGACACGTCGAGGTATGATCATCAGCACCCTGGTGTCTCGGTACCTCGAAGATCCCACCATGGACAAGGAGGCCCGACGGCCCCTTGGAGCGAATCGAAGGCAAACGCGAAACGTCTCGAACGAATTGAAGAGTTAGAGGTTTAACCAAATCAGTTTTTGGAATCCATCTCTCCATGCATGTCCGGGCGATTCTTTTCGCCGCCGCTGAGGTACGTCTTCCAGTACTGGGGGACCTTCACCCGCACCTTCCTCACCATGTTCGAGGCACGCTACGACGCGCTGCGTCGTTGCGTCGCGGTGGGCGGAGTCCCTCAGCGAGAGGGAGGGGAGGGGCTGCGGCAATTGCCAGAAAGGGTAGTGCACTCATTGCAAATCTTTTGCTGAAGACAAAAACTGCCCTTCTAAATCCACCTCGATGTCCGATTCTCCGGATTCTCCAACTAAACAGTGACAAGTCATTAACATAGACGAATCGGGGCAGACTCCTGGCTCATGACCTGTGACCATGCACCCAATGCTTCTGCCCGTGGGCAGGTCTCTAGCGCTGCGTTAGCCTGCCGATCCTCCGCGCCCGTGGGCAGGTCTTGTTTGCCAACTGGGCACCATCCTGCCGTTCATTGGTGGACAACGTGAGCGAGTGGTTCTCCTTGATCTTCGTGGCTTACAGGTCACCTGGGCAGCGAAGCAAACGGAAGTGGGTGATTTTCCTAATTGGCAGCTCTCAAGAAAAGAAACAGGGCCAAGATCGACAGGAACTGGAAGCCCCCACGCTTTCCTTCACAAAAAGAGTCATTGGTGAAAAAGATCTGCGCAGATCGTTTGTCAATCAACTTCACCGCGGAAACCCCAACTGAAATGGGGAACCAACTTGGCAAGTCCCTTCAAGGAGGTCCTTTCGATTTTGAGTTCAAAGGACCTGCGTGCTTCTCCCAGCCCTTTTTTGGTTTCATGCACAGAAGATACAAGGATATGAGACCACCCCCAGTAAGAAAAGGCTGCACAGTGGAACAACATCAAATGTCAATGGTTCTGGTCGATATTTCCGGAACTGTGACTGGACAGGCCCAGTAGGGTCCCACGACTTAGCGCAAAAACAAAAACTATATACTCTGCTGGGTTACACCACGGTACGCCACGTCACTACAATTCACGGATGCCATGTCGCTAATCTTTGCATCGGATCGGCTTTGTCCGCAAACGTGTCGCTGTCCTCAGAGTGAAACTTCATGAGAAACCTTACTTCAATGAATAGAATCGCAACGTAATTGTAATGGTCCAACCTAAGAGCGATGGCCTCCAACCTAGGACCTATGAAAATGGAAACAGATCCAGATTGGAGCCGCGGTAGGAAACCCTCGCTGTCAAACTGCCCATCATCCACTGGTAAACCCCTCCAGCCGAAGTTCGCCCACACACGTTCTGCGCGAGGTGCATTGTAGGCTTCGCGCTGCTGAACGTGGTGAATTCTGTCGCTCTGTTTGCACATGGGTTGGGTGTTGAACAGGTTCCTGCTACTAGTTGCGTCCTTGCTACTAGTAGTAAGGCCAGGAGCCCCTAGTAGCGTCCTTGCTACTAGTTGCTCAGAAATTGTATTTGGTGGCATTTTGTGGTTCACTACGTTGTGTTGATAAAGCCAAATGCCAAATGCCGCCTCCTCGTCCATGGTTCTTCAGGTGATGCTACCGGACGTCGGGTCCAAAGTCACCACGGTTTGGTATCTGAAACGACTCGGTTTGGGGGACCCGGACGGATGCGCAGCACAGGAAGAAATTCGTCAGTTCAGCAAATCCCGGATGCCTTCTCAGCGGCCTGGACTGGTTTTCACTTCTACATCACAATACCATACAATAGGAACAAGAAGCTACTAGTAACAAAGGGCATCGCTACTAGGAGCAAGGACGCTACTGGGGGCTCCTGGCCTTACTACTAGGAACAAGAAGCTACTAGGCGCTCCTGGCCTTACTACTAGGAGCAAGAAGCTACTAGTAGCTCCTGGCCTTATTTAGCATGTGTTCCTCATGAGTCTTCAAATCACTTCTACGGATTCTAAGGTCCAAGGCGTGAAAGCCCCGAGAAAAGCACCGGATGGAGGGTGTGTCAACGAACTCCATACCCCCTTGAGAACTGGGCAGTGACAGAGCCGTCGAGACCTGCAGACCCTGCAGGTCTTTGTGTCGCAGACCTTAAAGATCGCCGACTCGGATGAGGAATATCTCATCAAGGTCAGACAGAATCTGGCATCGTTTTGGTATTTTTTGGCTTAGTATGTTTATGTGTTTTTGTTTTTTTGTTATTGTTTCATTTGTAAGGAGGGCGAAAGCCGAGAATAGCTCATCAAGGTCAGACAGTTGCTCGACAGCCTGTCGTGGCTGTCGACACTGTCGACACGGTCAGGCCTCGCGTCACTGCAGCTAGCAGCAACGCTAAGTGGAAGAAGTCAGTCCTCCGATATCAAGAGCAGATGAAGAAACCCCTCCATAGAAAAGTCCAGAAAGTTCCTGGAGAGGCCTGCCAGGCGTATCCCTCATGACAGATACAGATCATGAACGTCATGAATCCATCATAGAGACCCTGTAGTTCAATCCCACGTCAAACTGGTCCGGGAAAGAAAAGGGAAAGGCAACAAACCAGGTCCAACTAGGGGCGGCATGCAAAATAACATGGGGACAAAGCCTCACGAATTGGGTATCCTTCGTAAGTTTTTCAAAACGTTATTTGTGTTGCTTTATAGGAAATACAGATCTACTTAAAAAAAGAACGAAAGAAACGAACGAAAGGAAAGGAAAGGAAAACTAGGGGAAAGCAAGCAGGAAAAGGAAAAGAACCGGGGAAAATCGATATACCAAACAGCAAATTAAAGGATCAGATGATGGATGATGCTGAAGGCTTTGTTCGAAAGTTGCCTATTGAGGGCCTCAAATTGAGGGGAAGAATTATGATAGTAAGGTATTTTAACTTGTTCATTACCCAGTAGATCTTGCGTGGACAATTTCTCGATATAATCAGAGAGGGTTAGAGGGTGGATTGATCCTGACCCCACATCACCATAACTGTCCCAAAGTGGACCTGTGTACATGTGTATATATATATATACATCTCATATACTTATACCTCGCAGTATATGTATTTATCTATTTATCTAGCCCGTGGCCCTGCCGCACGACTTATTTAAGTAGGCACTTACGTATTTAAGTAAGGGAGTAAGCTCAGGGCGACTAGTTTGCTTCCAGTAACTGGACGCAGGATAGCTCACACTAATGATTTGGTTCCTTGCGAATGATTTGGTTCCTAGATTTTATGGAAACTTACTTGTGAGCTATGTATATATATATATATTAACAACAAGTATACACATATCAAGATCCTACATCGTTCATGGATTGCCCTGGTCTAGGACTCTGATGAAGCACAATCCCTTGAACGGAGGTTTTGAAGGTCCGCCGAGTTTTTCCAAAGGGCGGGTTGAACAAGCATATTTAATTAATAGCTTCTTGTTACTACTAGCGTGGCACTTGTTACTACTAGCGTGGCACTTGTTACTGCAAACGAGCCTATTTGACCAGTGTGTCTTCGTGAACATGTTCTTCGCTGGTTCCTATTGGTTCCTTGTATCACACTTCCAGAAAGAAAGCAAATCGCATGCGTTTCGTTTCAACCGTGCTTCTCTGCCCCAACGCTAAATCCGAGGAAAAGCCAGGCTCAGTACCGCAAGAAGTTGGAGAACCTCTTCCAGGCCGCCGATGTGACCAACGACGGCTTTCTCACCATGGCTGCTGGGATCGGAAGGTGAAGCTGTGAAGCCACAATCGGGGGCAATGGACCGTAATGGACCTCATGTTGTACCAAAAACTAGGAGAACTAGTACAACACTAGTATAACTAGATGAGAGAAGGCCTGTAAATTATGTTGTTTCTGTGGGGTTGATACCACCAGTGGTGCAAGCAGACTGATTCTTTGTTTAAATTGTTTGTCAGCTGCTTGAAAAACCCAATCCACAGAAGGTACCCTCTTGGACAAACGGCCCCGTTTTAAGGAACTCTGCTTGGCTCACACGTCCCCTGTCCACGATTGCAAGTGGTACCAACAGGATGCTAGTCTCCCGCCACCCACGATCCCGGCCACCTTAGGATGAGTTCATGCGATTGCTGGAGGATGAGAAAATGCACTTGTGGCTCTCACAGTTGCAACTTGAATACCATGCCCCCCGGACTGCATGCGGCATGCAATCAAAGGGGGGCGGAAATGGAGAAGCAATCGGGTCTTTCAAAACTCGCAAGAACTTGGCCCCACTTGAGCCCACCCGGTCCGAATCGGGGCCGGAGGGGCCATCTCCTTGGAGTGGAGGAAAATCTTTCGTGGGGAAAATAGGATCTGAGACTATGTGTTCCTAGTAGCTCCTTGTTACTAGTAGCGTCCTTGTTACTACTAGTAAGGCAGTTGTTACTAGAAGCGATGCACTTGTTCCTAGTAGCTTCTTGTTACTCGGCCAGGAGCCCCTAGTAGCGTCCTTGCTCCTAGTAGCGATGCCAGGAGCCCCTGGTAGCTTCTTGTTCCTACTTCTTCGGATTTGGAGGAACAGCTGAGACTTTGAGTATCTCTCAGCCTTTGAAGGTTCTGAGAACAGCAGTGCTCATCCCTGAAAACCCCAGTGTTCTTCTCGTATGTGGAGATCCTCAGGGTTAGGCTGGGCCCTAGTTAGTCAAGAATATGTTCACACAACTTGGATGACCAGAGACTCCCCAAAACAATGAAACGCCATGACATCACCATGACCTGCCCTTTCCCAGTGTCTACCTGGGGTATTCAAACACCGCGCTTTAAATGCAATGGCCATCCTTGAAATCCTGAGGATTTGATGGAGCTCTTCGATATGATCGATTCCGGCGACGGCCCGGGAGAAACGCCGACGGAGTGTGTCCATCGTGTCGAGCGTGTCCGGTTGGGGGTCGGCCGTCACTGCCGTGCCGTCAGCGTCCTTTGTCGTCCTTTGTGGCGATGCCTGACGTCCGTTGTGTGTTGGTGTTGAACCAGTAACCATTCCGAACCCCAATCGACTTCATTGGGTTGCGCAGCATGGGGCAGATGTGGGAAGAGATGCCTCACAGATCTACCAAACTTTTGCTAGTAGGTTGGAGGCCATTGCTATGCTATTAGGTTCTTCTTGTAGGTTCTTCTACCAAACTTTCGGGAGTTGGTGAAGTCAGTGCGGTTCCCGCAGCTCGAATTCCTAAAAAGACTCACGAGCTTGGAATCCTGGGCACGAAACGAGTGCAGAATGACCACCACGAATTCAGCCATATGCAGATGACCAGACACCCTGGTGGCTGCCCCCACGTTTTGGACATCTCCAGCTTGTAAAAGTGTCCGGACTTCCAACAGATCCGGTACCGCAAAACCGGGCCAAAACCCCTCTTGTCGCAGTCCAGGCAGTTTGTCTGGACCGAAAGAAGGGTTTATATCCACGACGAGTGTCTACCAATGTGACAATTAATTGTTGAACAATTCTTTACCACAATTCTTGTGTGAACCTCGTCAATCCATAAAGCAATAAAGACAACGACTCATAAATCACAGTGATCTGCTCTGACTCTCCCTCACTAGATCGCCAGGGCGCATCGATTGGAAGGAGTTCATGGATGGAGCAGGACGACTCAAAGGACAAGCCAAGAGCATGGCCCCTTGGAATGAACCTATTGGAGACCATCGCTACTAGGAGCGATCGGACGCTACGAACGGGGCTCCTGGCCTTACTACTAGGAGCAAGCACGCTTTTAGTTCCTTCTTGTTACGGAGCCCCGTTCGTAGCGTCCGATCGCTCCGTTCGAGTCGCGATGCCCGAAATGCTCCGCCTGGTTCCAATGGAAGTGGCACCCCGTCTCCACGACGTCACCCCGTCTTCGTCGCTTCCACGAGCATCGTCTCAGGATGTCTTTCGCCTGGAGACAAAGGTCGACACATTGATTAAGTCTTTGACCTTGAGCATGCCTGGGCGCTTTGCACGGCTTCGCTCGTAAATGTGGGCAAGCAGGGAAGATGATTGGCCTCCATGGGTGATCATGTGGCGACGTGGGTATATATGTGGGGTGCTTACGAAGAGTCTTCCGGATTTCGTGTGTTGACACAGACCCACCTAGCCTAGCCGGAGCGTCTATCTCCACCTGTTTCGATTGGAGTGAATCATTTCGAGTGAACCCAAACCCACCAAACCGGGGTGGGGCCACCCTGTTTGCGTGCGGCACGTCTGCTGCTGAGCCCGGTTGGATGGACCATGGATAACGGATGGATCTTCCACACCATCGAGGAGGAAAGATGCAGCAAAACCTCGGTATCCACGATTGAAAGCGTGGCACTTGTTACTAATAGCTTCTTGTTACTACTAGCGAGGCACCTGTTACTACTAGCGTGGCACTTGTTACTACGGTATCCTCAAGATGTTTGAGATCCGAGGGGTGCCATTTTTGCGATGGTTTGAGGCCCTCGCTAGTAGGTTCTGTTTGCTAGGTAGGTCATCAAGACGCAACAAGTTGACATGTTTTCAATCAGCAGGACCTAAACATGCAAGCCTGTAACTCTGTGGGTTTTTCATGCTCTTGAACCTGAGTAACTCCTGTGCGGCTGATTAAGCTGGTTCATGTTTGCAGGGAGACCTAAACATGCAAAGTACCCGCCCGTGGACCTGGGAACGTTTGCTTGAATGCTGATAAGAATCATGTCAGAAAGGATGCAACGTGTGAAAATGAAGGTCAATGCCTTTCTGCAAAAGAACCTGAGACTATTGTTTTGGGGGGGATTATGATTATACAAGCTTGACTCGCAGAATGAATGCAGCTCGATTGGTGACCACTTGATGGCCCATCCATCCGGTTTTGCGGGTTCATGTTCTTCTCAGCACGCTCCGGAAGCTGAGCAAACTCCGGAAGGTGCCCAATGGTCGTTGGTCGGATCCAGCAGCACCGTTCCGATGTGCAGGTCCTAGACATCGCTTAGCTGCAAATTGGTAGCTCTTTGGTGCACAAAACGTGACGGACGTGATGAAAAAATACCAAACGTTTGTTTACTGCCAAACGGCAACAAAGGGAAGTCAAAGTTCGCTGCAACAGTCGAGAAACTCTTCTTTCCAAGATCCTTTACATGCAAAAGACAGTGACAGACAGGAAGCAGCAAAACAGCACGTCATGGCTTGCACGGCTCAACTACCGACTTTGTGCACTTGACTGGTGCACTGAGCCGACTGGGGAGAGACTGAATGAATTGCTGTTTCAGAGGTTAGGCTTTAGGGTTATCCTAGACAAAGCCCAGGCATCACGTACTATTTCAGGCCGATGGGATCTCTATCTGACATGAGAGAGAGAGAGAGCTGTGCCGCACGGCTTCGGCTCCACCAGCACGGCACGTGGAGCATCGACTCGGGTGAGCAGCTCGGAGCAATGGCTGAGCGACGAAGGAGCGAGGTGGTTGACCCACTTGAGCTGCAAGTTTGAAGCTTTCTGTGTCTCGTCTCAACATGTCTCAACCTTTGAAGCTGTCAGGTGTCCAGTGGCCAAGAAGATGGCAAGAGTAAAGGAAAGCGAAAAGGGGGGGAGTCTTTGTCAAGCCGTCTGAAGTCGTCTCAAGCCGTTAGGCATCAAGCTCCTCCAAACCGTCCACCGTAACCTGTGTCAACACGCTACTCGTAGGAAGCTGTCAGGCGTCACGGTTTTTGGAATGTGTCAGCCCGTCAAGCCTGACAGCTTTGGGGGGGGTCATGCCAGAAAGCTTGACAAAAAGTATGTATCTATATATATACACACAATTACACATATATTACATCATATTATATAGATCTAAAGACTTATTTAATATGCCTTTGTATATTTAGAAAAACACATGTTGAATCAACAATGCCTCAATCAACTCTTCAAAATTAACGAACCAACACTCTCGCTGCCGCTCGTCCTCGCCTCTTTCACGAAGGTCCCAATCCTCCCCGGCATGATCTGCCTGTGCTGAGGGAAGGTCAGGGGTCATCATCATCATCATCATCATCATCATGATCATCATCATCATCATGTCGTTAAAGACGCATTCAAACCTCCCTCAAGCCTAAGAGCGATGGCCTCATTGAAACCTCCTCCGGACCTTTCCTTCAGACTTTATATAAACATGTCCAGGTGGGTCGGGGACATTGGAGCAGCACCAAACAAAAGTGGGACGCGCGACTTTGTAACACCTGAGTGTGATGAGATGACACCTGAATGCACCAAAATAGCCGTGGGGACACCTAGAGACTAGAACAGTTGGGCCAGAAAAAGTCTACCGCTTGACGCTTGATAGCCAAAGTATGGCGGCTGACATACGGTTGGTGTTGTTATTTGTTTACATTCGTGGGACGACTTCATCAGGTTGTGTTTTGATTGTTTGTTTGATGTATTCGTTCTTCAGGTCGGGGCAATGTCCGAATTGCAGGGACCCAATCCTTTTTTGTTGGCTGCGGGCTTCACCCAAAGCATGTAGGGCTTCACCCAAAGGCCTCTTTCGTTTTGGTACGTACTGGCTGGATTGTTCGCTTGCCACATTCCGCGTGAGCTATGGGCGGGACATGAACTACAACACGTGTTTAAAAGAAGCCAAAGCCGAAACAAACAGCACGCCAGAGATTCCACACATTTTGTCCGAGTAACCATCCAGCAGCCTTGGCATCAACCATCGTTTCGAAGAAACTGCTTGGACTCGCCTGAGGGATCCTCCTCGAATTGGTGAAACATTGACTAAGGACCCTTTCTGAAATGTCCACCCATCCAAGCCCAAAAACATAGGTTGCAAGTTGGTTTAATCTGATCCTACTCTTATGCACCTGTGTTCTGGCAGCTGGCAGAAATCCGCCAAATTTGTTCGTTTGTTTCAGCGCTAAACAGGCTACACCAAGTTGGGAGTTCATAGATGACACGTGCCTCCCAGACAACCCCTAAATCCAAAATGGTGTTATTCAATGTTATTGAGCATGATCAATGATCACTACCAGTTTCTTTGTTTAGCCCAGCACTGTGAGGGGACGACCCCTTGGGTGAACCAGCCAATATCTGTGCACTGCGATCCTTGCTGCCGCCCTTCAAAACTTGAATGGTGCCAGGCGTTAAAAGGGGCGTGAGGGCGGCAGCTTTGTGGAGTGGTGAATCGAATTCAATCGGAAGCGTTTTCGCCTGTCATCTTCTGCTTTGCAAACTTTATACATGTTTCATTTGACACGCAAAGGTGCATGAAGGCGCACTGTCATGAACTGTTTCTTCCGGACGCTTCAGTGACTGCAGTGTGCTTTGAAATCCACCGGTCAACGCACAAATGTCGCACCGGGTCACTCCTTTGGCCACTGGGTTTTCGTTGAGAAGCGACCGGTGGAGCTGGTGTCCACCGACCGAGGGTTTCTGCGCTAAAAGGCATCGGACTGCGGTGGGCGCGTGAGTGGGTGGACTATGTTTGGGTAAACTCACTGGGTAGACCCTCTGGAGCAAATTGCTGAAGAGGAAATGCGGAGCAAACTGCTGTTGTCGCTCATGTTCCCACCTCTCCTGCTTACCTTTGGCTTACCCTTTGGTCGCTTACCGGGTCACGAGACGACGTCCCGACGTCCCGACGACGTCCGACTCGGTCCGCTCGATCCTCTCAGGTGGCAACGAGCTGAGTTCGGTGGATCCCAACTTGACGCAGCTGGAAGCCTTGGAAGAATTGGACCTTTCAGGTGCCTTGGAGCGATCCACCGAGAAAGCGTGTGGGTGGTGGGTGGTGGGTGGTGGGTGGTGGGTGGTGGGTGGTGGGTGGTGGGTGTGTGTTGATGGCGAAGATGGGGTGAGCTATTGGTCAATGGAAGTGGCCATCGCCAGAGGCATTTGGGAAGATGGTTCGCGAAAAGTCTCACATCCTGCAAACCCACGAAGATTCACATGGTTTTCGCAGGAAGATCGACTTTGCAAGTCGAGGGATTCTCCACAGGACGTCCTTGTCCCAGTGCAACGAATCATTGGAAACGCCGCAGGGACAGGTTTGTCTTGACCGCAAGAGAAAATCCCATTCGATCTCACCAATACACATGTCCAGAAGTGGATTGATGGCAAAGTAAATGTCCGACAAAGAATATCACATGTTTTTGGGTGAGCAAAAGACTTAATCATGCTTCCATGATGATTGCTACGATCCAACCGCCTCCGAGGCAACAAGTTGGAGTCCTTGCCCTCGCAGGTGGCCCCCTGGCCATCGCCCAAATGGGCGGTGGGCTCCAGCCCACGGCGGGTGGGAGGGAGCCCAGGTCATGTGGCTTAGGATAATATATGTGGCCAGTTATGTGGTCTTTTGCAGTTATGGGGTGATTTTTGTGGCTTGCTTGGTGAGCAATGAGTGATTAACTGTCTCCTTCTTGAGGAGTGTTTTCCCCAACCAAGCGCAAGAGATGCATAGGTTTCATGCTCAAGAGAGTCAAGAGATGGACATGTAGTCAGTGGAGTCCTCAGGCAGGATTTCCTCAGATCACTACTTCACCCCTTTTGCAACCGCTTCACCACTGAGATATCTGGTTACCAACGTCCCCAGTGTTCAAAACCATAATAGATGTTTGCCATGACCAAGTGGGATGGAGACCAATATTATTATTGCGACTCCCACTCTATCGATTTTGTCTTTCGATGCTGATGAGGCATTTCAAACACAACCTAGACCCCTAACGGTTACCTAACGAGATATCACTATGTGTTCAATGAATGTAGATGTGATGAAGAACCTACAGCAGCTTAGATAGAAGACCTCCTTCCCTTTCACCGAGCGTGTTTCGTTTCGGCCACACCGAATGCAGCTCGGTCGCAGTAAGGTCGCCACGTTGCGGAGCCTTCGCTCGTTGGTCCTGGACGGGAATCCCTGTGCAGCTGCGCTCTCTCCTGCACAGCTGAGGTGAAGATGAGAGAGTGCAGAGGATCAGACATGGCCTCCAACCTAAGATCGATGGCCTCCAGCCTAATAGCGTCGTTGCTCCTAGTAGCGATGCCCTTTGTTCCTATCCTTGCTACCAGTAGTGATGGCCTCCGGCCTAGAAGCCATGGCCTCCAACGAACAGCAAACTATATATTGCTACAAGTGCAGAGAGAGGGGATGTTGGGGAGGATGCTGGGGAGAGGATGGCGTTTCAACTGACGGGGACGATGCCTTCGTTTGGGTCTGAACTTTGAGGCTTCAGCCACGCTACGTCCGAGACCTAGGCCTTTTTGGAAACCCCACCTGCAGCTCTGACCAGTCCACAATGGGTTCCAGTGGCACTGTCTAAAGAATGCATGGATTCCCAACCACTGGGGGCTGCCCCATGACGGCGAAGTAGAAGAGGAGACACGGTCTTGCCGATGACTATCTCGGACGTGGCAGCCCAACATGTCCTTCCCAGTTCCTTCTCCCAAAGGCTCATGAAGCTTTTGGCGGTTGCTCAAGAAGAACCTGTGCCGAGCGGTGAACAAGACTGGAACTTATCCATCACAAAGCTCTAAGCTCCTCCCCCGTGCCGGTCGTGCGCTACCAGGCAACTGGCGCGGCCGGGGCGTGTCCCAGGGCAAACGCCGGCACAGGTCATCTCCGGTCGCTAGGCAGAAGAGAGGTCAATCCGGCGATTTGAGTGTGAAGAGATGCTCTCAACCCAGTATAGCCTATCTCTATTGAAATGAGCAATTGTTTGATAGGTCTCTCCTATCCATTCCGATCTCTATTCTCGGCCCTTCTTTTGTGAGAGTTCATTGTTTCCTTGAGCTCTGAGCTAGTGTTCTCATCCTTCGCTCAACCTGAGGCTACTTGAACCCATCACCGGCGCCGCCGGCGCACGATGCGCGCCCCACGCCCAGCTTCACCGGCGCCTCGCCCAGCTTCGTCGCCGACTTCGAGGACGATGCGCCGCTGCCCTCGCCTCCGCCGCCGCCACAGGAGATGTGGGGGGCGACACACCGGTGGATGGGCTTTAAAAGGGATTGTCCTTCCGTATTTCAAGGGTGGAGCCCGTGTACGTCGTTGTGACTTATTACATCCCAAATTGACCCAGGTAGGAGTGGATGCTCCCCTGTTCTTTGTGGTGCCTTTTCTTGGAATCATCATAGCCATGTCAAGAAGAACCAATGCTTTGGTGAGAACGTTTGTGACTAACTTGACTAGCGGAATGTCCTTTCAGCCAGATAAACTCTCACAGAATGCAAGCTATCAAACAAAACAATGTTTCATTAGACTGGATTTACACCACAACATAAGCTTGCAACTGTATAGCGATATGTTACATGTTCTAACAAAACAGGGCCTGTCCAAGTCTGAAACGACTCTAAATCAGAAGCTACTCAGAGAGGGGACCTTGTCTTCTGCTGTTGCCATGGCATGTTGAAGTGAGAAAGAACTATAGTAACAAGGACGCCATTAGGTGGAGGCCATCGCAAGTAGCTTGGAGGCCATCGCTACTAGTAACAAGAAGCTAACAAGGAAGCTACGAACGGGGCTCCTGGCATCGCTACGAACGTAACAAGGAAAGAGCACCACAAGAACGCCGTAGAACGCCATGCCAGGACCGGAACACGGAGGCGCAGCATGTCAGTGCCCAAAGTCGGAAACAAGAGGTGGACGCGTTGAGTTTAAAAGTTGAACGCGTTGTGTTCACTTTGGCTGTAATTTCTTTTGTTTGGGTTCAATACTGTTCAATATATAGTGTGGTTCAATGGTATGTATGTTGTTTTTTTGTTGAGGAAATCGAAAGAGGTGTCCATTGCCGGTACTTGTTGTTTGGTCTCAATGGGTGCTGGGTGTATACCGATCAAACAAGATTGACAAGCATCTTGGGTCACTTCACCCATGGTCAATTGTGTAATACAAGCATGTGCAGCATGTTCCCTGATGACCAAGTGCGACAGATGTTGGGTGTACCCTGAACTTTTCCAGTGGTATAAGTTGGTGAATTCTTCTATTGTACCTGAAAAGATTCTAGAGATTCGATGGTCAATTACAAGTCTACAACCTTTGAATTCCGTTGGTTAGAGCCCCTGGTAGTGCTCTTCTCTAGCCACGCCAGGTGCAGCAGCTGCGGGCACGCGTGGCCGAACTCGAGCGTGCCGCTGTGTCCACGGATGGTTCCGCGCTTCGTGCGACCGAAGGAGCCGCCTCAGGCGAGGGCCTCAAGAGTGACGAGAGGGACAGAAAGCAGCCGAAAGATTGGCCAGAAAAGGATTGGCATTGGTTTGCCTAGGGAACAATGTTCGCTACTAGGGGCTCCTGGCATCGCTACTAGGAGCA
>CAXAMN010026373.1:287535-324918 GCA_963970005.1 Durusdinium trenchii
TACTAGTAGTAAGGCACTTGTTACTAGTAGCGATGCACTTGTTACTAATAGCTTCCTAATAAATGAAACATAATTTGTGCTTCCACTTGGAATCAGAATGTTCTTGTGGAACAAATGACCGGTGGCCAGATGCGAGCGCAGAGGGCTCGGCATGGTTTCCCTGACCAACAGTTCTTTGCGGTTGATGTATCCCGATAAGAAGGATGAACTAGAGAACGCTTCACCGACAGAAAGTTCCCAATCCCATCGGGATGAACAGACCACTTGGGACGGGTGAAATGATCCAACAGACTGCAACGGGTTTGGTCTTTCCTCTTCAAACTTCACCATCCGAAGTCACATTCATAGAGCTTATGAGAATCCTGGTGAATGAGGTGGTCCTTGAAACATCTCTTCAGCCCTTTCCTCAAAATGAACATCCGACCCTGTGCGAACCACCGCGCCCGGCGCTGGGGTTGGGTTCACGAATTCGCCCGAAACGACACCGTCGGAGAGGCTGATCGGTTGGACTCGCCGCACAGGATTGTTTCTTGCTAATGGTCTCTTAATTATTCAGTATTTTCTATATTATTGCCTAGGGATTTTTCTGTCTATCTCTTTCTAATGGTTTTTGTTGGTATCTTTCTTTTTTATTTCTTTACAGTAAATTCTAGGGTTAAAATGGTAAGGTTCTTATTTATTATTGTATTTCTGGCCGCCTGATTCCATCATATGTATTTAGTTCTTTCTTATGGTGTTTGCCATCATCTCTTATAATATTTGGGCCAATAATTGACACCCAGAGTCCCGCACGTGGCGTGGAAAGAAATCGATCACAGAGCTGTTAAGATTTTGAAGTTGTTGGCCTCCCTTTTTGCCAAAAAGGAACTTACTAGCGATGGCCTCCAACCTAAGAGCGATGGCCTCCAACCTACTCGCAAGTAGAGGTCTCCTTTGCGACCAAAAAGGATTTGTTCAAATAATGATACGGTGTTCAGACCCAAAGTCTTATGGCAGTGCAAGAGTTCTTCCATTTCTTCCTTCCAACCGTGCCAATCAGTATCACCGGATCGAAAGCTTGGGATCGGAACCCGCCGAAGAAGCTGATCACATCGAGAAACCCCAGAGACACCTGGTCCAAAGTCGGGACGAGAAACAAAACCCAAGACGTTGGGTTTTTTCGTGACGGGTGTGTCACGGCTAATTTCCCGTAACAATGGGCTGACCAAGTTGTGGGCGGACAGAAACAAGAGAAGATGGGCGTCCGACTTGTTTCAATGATTGCCAAAACTGGTTTCAAGAATTCAGCCCTGAGATTGGACAAATTCCTGCAAACAAGAACAAAAATAACAGTGAAAAGCTTGGCGACACCTATGTATAGGGAGACCCTAGACAGGTACCGTAATATTCTGCAGGATTTTAGCTTGATCATGGTGCGAGACTGCTGCTGGGTGGTTGCTTGCCTATAGCTTGCAGGTTCTCAGAAATTTCCATTGATTTCGGCAAGTGGCCTGAAAGCCTTGATCTAGACTTGACCAGGCACCGAAAAACTGAGACCGAGCGTTTATAGAGCGCCTACTCAGACCCTCCAAGGTACCTTACAAAATGGGAGATGGCCTCATAAAGCATACCCAGTTCCTGAGGGACTTTTAGATCAGAAAAGACAAGGAGGGAAACACAAAGAAGGCGAACGCTGTGTAAAGAAATCATGCGCAACATGATGAAGCATGTTGCTTCGTTGAATATATGTGGCAAGGCGTTACTATGTATACCTGAGCAATGGTCGCCCGGATCTTTGCAATCCAGGGCTAGGGCGAAGCCTGCTCCCACCCAAAATGCCTTGCCAAGCCATGCCGCTGACTCTTTGTTTGTTCCCCGTGATATGTTTCCCCTGGCAAGCCAAATCAGCACACCACCTCAGCACACCTTCTGTCTTTGGCAGTGTGGCCCCGGGAAATCGGCGTGAGAAGACGGCCATGGTTCGGTCTCATCAGGGTCGGGATGCCATACTTTCATTCAGCGCATTGAAAATTTGGTTGAACTCCAGCAGCGGATGTTTTGTCGGTCAAATTCACGCATTTTCTGCAAATTCCTGCGAACTCCTGCGAACTCCTACGAACTCCTGCCAACCCCTGCGAACTCCTTGCGAACTCAGGGCGATGGGGCTGGGACGTCCCAATTCGCACGTTATTCCTACAGGTCATTTCAAACCTGAGAATTAGTTTCAGCGCGCGTTTTCACCTGAAGCCAGCTCGAGATGTATGCCCAAACTCTCCGTTCAATGGAGATTATGTGAAAAAATCTCGTGCAAATTTGAAGATTTAGCAAAACTCCTGTGAGCTCCGGCGAACTCCGACGAACTCCGGCGAACTCCGGCGAACTCCTGCGAACTCCGGCGAACTCCGGCGAACTCCGACGAACTCCTGCGAACTCCGGCGAGCTCCGACGAACTCCTGCGAACGAACTCCTGCGAACTCCGACGAACTCCTGCGAACTCCGACGAACTCCAGTAAACTCCGGCGAACTCCTGCGAACGAACTCCGGCGGACTCCGGTGATTTCTGCGACGAAGCCCCCCAGCGAACTCCGACGAATTTCCAACTATTATGCATGTTTTTCGGACTTCCAATTCCTCAGTTTTTGGACATCGTGTCCCTCATGGACCTCACGGCGTCACGGTCCACTGCTTAATTAACCCCAAGGTAGATCAACCACATTCAACCACCAACTGCGACAATCCAGGCACAGTGTGCAACTGCGATGGTGATTGGTGTTTCGGCGAGTTCTTGAAGCCGGAATTAATTGAAAAGCTGGGCGCACACCTTCCTTCTTTATTGTTTGCCCGCAGCCTGTTCAGCCCCTGCTGCGCGAAACAAGCCTTGAGCAACCCAGTTGGTTGCTTGTCAGTTCGCGGTTGCGCTCGATTTTCTCAGTGTAGCTTGCCTGGTGGGACTCGGGGAAGAGAGAAGAAGTCAGCAGCAAGTCCATTTGGTTAGTGAAGGCTGGGGCATACCCTAGTTTGCAGAGAAACTTACGGGCGCGTGTTGGGTACATAGCCTTCTGGTAGGTCATTCGGCAAGATGACACATGGTGCGTATTTTGCACAGCGTTCGCGTGCTTCGTGTTTCCCTACCCTGGTTTTTGAATCCAAGCGGGCTAATTTCTGATTTTCAGCTTTTCTGCTCCTGGTCAATCCTTAATTCAAGGTTTTTTTGCCATCTTCAGTCTTCGCGCAGAAAATTATGAAAATCCCTGCGAACCCGTAACGCTCACGAAAAAACCCACAAGACGTACACCAACAAATCCCACCACGGCCGAAAAGCCGGGAAGCCCCTAGTAGCGTTCTTGTTCCTAGTAGCGATGCACTTGTTACTAGTAGCTTCTTGTTCCTAGTAGTCCGGCTCCTAGTAGCGTTCTTGCTACTAGTAGTATGGCCAGGAGCGATTGTACGTAGCGACGTAGCGTCCTTGTTCCTAGTAGGGATCAGGGATCTTGAGCAGCGCTCCCAAAGATGTGTGTTTTTGGTCCACCGAATGAACGACTTCGTGGAATGTTGGGGGGGCTCGCCAGCTGACGGAGGAACGAGGGTGGCTGAGGATGGCTGAAACCCCACGACAGATTTGGATCCATCCACCCTCATTCCTTTCGAACCAGACAAGCTTTCGTCGCTTGACGATTAAACATCTTCCACTTGGTCGATGTTCTTACTTCAGCACGGCTACATTCGTATTCAGTCTTTGTTGAAGAATCAATGGATCAGTTCCCTTGTCACCTTTTCACACACACTCTCTCTCTCTCTCTCTCCTGACTGATCAGCATTTTGCCAGATTTTGCCTAATGCGTTTGCCACGCAGCGGTCGCGCCATGAAGACCATGGCGTGCTCCACAGCGGACTTCGACCTTTTCTTAGCTGGATGAAAACTGTGACGATCCTGTGACGGTCAAATATGTAGACAACCAGTTTTTCTTCGAAATCTCAGAAACTCTGTGCCGACTCAATTCATTCGGTCGTCCTTGTTACTCACCAGCGAAGAAGGCGGAGGATGAATTCGATCAATGGACCAGTGCATTGGCGAGGTCTCTGAAAAGGAACAGGCAGATAGTCGGAGGCGTGATTTAAGGAGTTCTCCTCTATCGTGACGAGTCACACTTTTGGTTTGTATGGGGATCCACGCAGTCCACTAGGAGCTTCTTGATGGTTTGCCAGTCTTTCTTTGAGCATGAGGCATTTGCTGGTCTTCCAGAGAGAATCAAGGGTTAACCACTGAAGCGGCCCAAAGCCCTGAACCCCACGGCATTCACATTCACTCCAAGATGGCACCAGATGGGGATGGAACATAGTCGATTGGGGTCAGAAAACCTCGGTTTGTTACTCGCATCCAAGTAACAAATGTTCGCTACTAGGAGCAAAGGGCATCGCCAGGACGCTACTAGGGGCTCCTAGTAGTACTGCCAGGAGTGCCCCGTTCGTAGCGTCCTTGCTAGTAGCAATGGCCTCCAACCCAGCGATGGCCTCCACCCTAGTAGCGTCCTTGTTCTGTTCGCGAATGCACCCTTGCCCAGGTTTGATGGCTGCTTCCGCCTGGAGGCATCGAGACTCTTAGAGGCGAATGCGTGACGTGCGTGACGTGACCGACGTGACCACGCGCTCCATGCTTTCATTTGCCTCGTTGTATACAAGCATTCCTCTCAGTCCCATATCGATCAACAATCCAAAGAAAGACCGGCAAGTGTGCAATACTTATTGAGCATAAGGGTATATGATATGTGTGTTGACCTGTACAAGGAATCCAGAACCAACGCTAGTAGGTTGGAGGCCATGGCTCTTAGGTTGGAGGCCATCGCTATTAGGTGTATGTTTTTTATCTTTTTTATTTGTTCATTTTGCTTTTGGAGGTCATCGCTTCTAGGTTGGTTGACCTGTAAACGGAGCCCAGAACCTCAACCTTCACCTTTCGCCAAATCAACTCTGCACTGGGCAGAGGAAGTCAGCAGGCAAGCTACGCAAAGCTGCTCACTCGCGCTGTTCGGGCCAGACACAAACATGTAATTTGGCACATTTGATTCGTCCAGTGATTGAAAGCAAAAGCTTTATGGAAGGAATAAGATGGGGACTTGGCAAAAGAAGGAAGGCCACGTGATGTTCTGTTCGGTTGAGAGACCACAAGGGCTTTGTAGCTTGCACTGTTGACCCCGAGAGAATCCTCAGTTAGCGTAGTCAGGCCCTACTCCACCTGTCTTTCCACTGATCACTGCAGCAAGGACTCTTCAACGTTCCCGGTCTCCCTTGGCCTGAGGGACCAGGACTCACCCTGATCCGAGTCATTCTTTTCTTGACACTTACATCACTGCAGGCTTGAGCCGGTGCAGTTCTGGGCTCCGGGTTCGTTGCTCCTCTCGTCGAAAATCCACGTCTCCGACGTCGTTCAGTCCAACGACGTCTTCTCCTCCTTAGAAGAGTTCAGCCTCGATGGGGAGATGTTGGAGGCGTGACCGGCGACCAGCGGACAAAGAATGGAAGAACAGCGTTTGGTTTTGGGCCTTCAACGAAGGGAGAATGATGGAGTCTGATCTCGTTTGTGGCCCATTTCAGCCCCCAAACATCAGCCTGAGGTGTGTGTCTTTTCGTTGAAAAAAGAAAACACCATGAGAGAGAGAGAGAGACCGTTCGGTTCAGCACGTTCGGTTTCATTCGGGATCGGTCCGATCCATTGGGCTGATCAGCGCTGCACGGATGTGTTCGCCGACGGCAAGTGCAAACTGGACATGATATTTTTTTTCATGTCCAGTTTGCACTTGCCTAGATGTCGGTGGAGTCGAGGAGTGACTGGAGGCGTGTAGCTACATGCTGATTCTCTACAGCTGTTGGCGACATCCCAAACGCTCCCTCCCTATCAAGGCTGTACTGAGAATATCATGGCTAAATTAAGGTTTGGGCTGTGATCTCAGGGCATGTTCCCGGAAAGCGCAGGGTCAGATTCCAAGAGAACGGAGTGGCAGCCTTGGTGTAGCATGATGTATTTATACCAGTACTACCTTGGGTTTTTTGGACACTCTCCCAGCCATGACAAGGTGTTTTCCCATATGAGTGGATGATCCCTGTATAGAACTGGTTCGCTGAAGGCATGAGAGGGTGAGTTAAAGAGGAGAGCTCTCTATCATGGGTTTTGGAAGGTTTTGGGTGGCTTCACACCGTCAATCCACTGGACATTCGAGTGGCAGGCCCCGATGCTGGCACGGCTTCCTGAGAGATGTCCCCAGCACACCCGGCATGTGGGGATGACTCTGTGAGTCTACAAGTCTACGCCTGTTTCGTTAAAGTCTGTTCATGTTCGTGTCTTTCGAAGTGTTGTTTCTCTCTTTGTGATGTTTCTTCTGTTCTCGCTTTTACTTTCCTCCTTTCTGGACCTTTTTGTTTCGCTCCGGTGGAGAGAATAGCGCACGCGCTGCTCTTTTAGAGACGGATCGAAATCCGGTCCGACAAATTCTGAGGGGAAAAGGCGTCTTCCTCGTAGCGTCCGATCGCTCCTCGGATCTTCCGACATCGGCATGTCGCAGAAAAGCTGAGCAGCGGCATTGGTTTTTTTTGCTGAAAGCACTTAGTGCTTATTACCAGCGGCATGGTGCCCAAAAGGAGAAGATGAGCTGGAAGGTATAAAAACAGAGTCTTGCACCAGGACTTTTCACTGCCAATGACAAACTGCCTGAATCACTGGTACGGAACTTCATGGCACTGGAGCAAGTCTTTCATGTTTTTCACATCCATTCGATGGTGACAGACCCTAGATGCAAAGGCTCTTGAGTTACTAATAGCGATGGTGATGGCCTCCAACCATTCGATGGTGAGCTCCCCTTTGGACTCGACACGACGTGCTAGTTTCCCTGAAGCAAGTGGTTTCGTGTCGTGCGACGTCGAAGGTTGTCATCATCCCACCACCTCAGGCGTTTCTGAAAAGATCTACAAAACTGAATAGAAGAAATGGGACAGACGGAGGCAAGTCTACAAGCGATGGCCTCCAACCCTAAAAACGATGGCCTCCAATCTGTGTCGTCATGGACAGAACCTACAGGCAAGTCATGGCAGTCCCCTCATGACAACAAAGCCCGCTGCTCAGCCGCAACGAGTGCGATACCTCGCTTGGTCAGGTAAGTGCAGAAGATGGTCAAACCCAATTCCTGGGATTTTATAAGCGGCATTACAACTTTGTAGGGTTGAAAAATGCTGAAGCACATTTGGATACCACGTCCGAAGGCAGGAGCACCAAGTCTGCCTTTGCATCCTTGGTCAACTGGAGGGTTTGAGGACTTTTGTGAGACCATTTTCCAGATATACCTTTGGCTGAGAAGCAACTGGGGCATTCAAGAACCATTGACGAATCCGACAAATGTGAAAGGAATACATCATTGACGCATATTCCTTTTGCTTGGTCATTGATGTGTTTGTTGACAAGGACCCACCCATATCAGTAGGGGATGCTGAGGCAATTTGTTGGTCATCCAGAAATACTCTTAAACGAGCCAAGTCCCACGACTAGCTCATGACGTTGCGCTGGTGGCCAAGCCTGCTGTAGCTAATTGACGAAGATGCTTGAGGCAGGTGGGCGTTCTTCAACTCTCCTTCAAAGGTCCTGGTGGGCATTTTGGACCAACGAACCGGAGGTGGTGCACACTTGCCTGATCTTGCCTGCATGTCGTCACCTGCCAGCTGGCGGCGAGCGCCATGACTCGTGAGTACTGGGGTGCTGCTATTGTTCTGGAGTGCGGGCTGCCCTTGGCAAGGTGCTGGCTGCACATCACTGCTTCTGCCTAGCCAAGTCCACGCATCAGCACTACCAACTGCAACATTGCATTGTGCCAGGCTACGGTCCTTGCTGGTCTCCTTTGCTGCCGAGCTCGATGGCTGGGGTCTCAGGCCGCTGAAATTTGGCGGGTCCAAAGCTGAAGTTCAAAAGCCACGCAACGAGCCCGTGATCAGGTACATTCAGGGGCGGGGTCACCTGAGGCCCAGATGCAAGGTGTACCGGCACGATATGATTTCTGGGAGCAGGTACTGCTTTTCTTTCGAGGTGTTCTCGTTGGTTGGCTAATGTCTGTGCAAAAATGAGGTGCCACCTCTCTTGAATGGCCTCCAGCTAACCTAGTAGCAATGGCTTCCAACCTAAGAGCAATGGCCGCCAACCTAGAAGCGTGTTTGTGTCGTAATGAAACTGCGTGATTCCCATTTGGGCCATGCCCCAATGATAGGATCTTGGAGTTTTCGCTGCCCACCAATAGACAACGCACAGTTGCTGTGGAATGTCGGGTCTACAATGGAACAAGTTTGGCTTCGCCATGTTTCGCGACTCAGCAAATCTGCTGGGTGTGGAACATGTTGAAGTCACGGCCTCACATTGGGCGAAAGCTTGTTTGCAAACGCAGAAGAACAAAATCATCGAATGCAACAGCACATGATGTTTAAATCCCGTACGTTTTTTGAGGCAAAGGATGTGAGACAAGGGTCTTAAGGAAACTTGTGTGCATCGTGGAATCTGCGGCCAGGGCATGAAGTCATTGGTCATCAAAAATTTGAAGAAGCAAACGCCATTTCGGGTTCTCCCCTAGCCCCTTTCCATTATACAATACGGTCGTAAAAAAAATTCACCTACCTGCCCAATCAACAATGTCCATGGTAGTTTTGGGGTCTGTTTGTGGTTTTCTGATCACAAGAAGCAACATGTCCACTTTGGTTGGGAGAAGTGGGTTTACTCTTATCCACCTCAGATTTTGGATCAACGTGCCAAGATCCCACATGTATGTTTGTGAAGACCATTCCCCCGTACCTGAAGCGGGTCCCAAATGCCGGGCACTCCGTGTAAAGCCCCTCGGTTTGAGCAACGCTTCTGAGGCGAGGCCCTGGAAGCCTTCGCCACCCTGCCACTTGTGCGATGAATGGTGGACGAGTTGATCGGGGAGGGAGGTGAAGGTGGTCTACCTTGACGGTCCCTGGTTCAATCGAAGTGGGTTCTCGGTGGGTTGAAGGCAAATGTCCTTTTCTGTTTGGGCGAAGCTTTGGTGTGAGATAGACAGGGGGGCCCGCAAGCAATGTGGATCACCACCACAAATAAAGGCCTGGGGTCTATGTAGAACGGTTTTCGTGAGAAATCTTGCTTGCACTTCAAGAGATGAAGCAGCACCAGGTCCACATGTGACAAGCGATCGGACTATATAGCTCTTGTTTGAATTATACTACCCTTGTTATTTATGGTCAAGTCATACAGTCGTTGTCGAAAATCAATTGACAGTGCCGCCAGTGTCTATCAGAGAATGGAACGTGCGTTCTACCGAAGAGGTATCCTGAAATTATGTCAAGATCACTGCAAAATGACCATCACCATGATTGTCATCACAGCCCCGCCAGCATCACTGTCATAACCAGCTGCATCATCATCCTTTGAAATTGGGATTTCTTCACAAAATGTGTCTATTTGAATGTGACACGGTAAGGACTCGGGCTTTAACCAAACATTTGCCATCATGTTGGCAGCCAGGATGATGACGCTACATTACCAGAACAAGAGTCAAGACACCTGCACCGAAATATCAAAAGATACCAGTGATATCAGCAAGCACAAGGAAGCGAAAAGGGAGAAGAAAGGATACTCCATGAAAATCCCTCTGATCTAAGCCCCAGAGATCTGGCTGCCACTTCAGGGGATAGCAATTAGCCCAATGTGCATTAACCCAGGCTGATGTTCGTGATGGATTTGTTCTGACGGTTTGAGAATGTCCTGTTTGTGCGGAATGTAAACTGCAGGCTAAGCAGGTTGGATTGCCCAGCACCGAAGGTAAGTGATAGCCACGCCATCAACGACGTGCGCACGTCGCAGCGACCCTCATGAGCCATCATGAGGCCTTGTAAAAAAAGTACAGGGGCCCATCGCTATTAGGTGGAGGCCATCGCTAGTACCTTATATAAAGTTTTTTCTTAAACGCGTCACTCGTGGCGTCACGCGTCCAAGACTCACTTTCTGAAGAAAACACAGGGCGCTGCGTGTGTCCTTTGCCGCGGCAGGCGGAAGAACCCCGTGGTCAGACTTGGTTCTGGGTGTTTTTCGCACAGCGGACTTCGCCAAGTGTGAGCTACAAAGCTCCATGTAGTTTCCCACCCAACTCCAGCAGTGTCCTCATCCCGACCAAGCTCCAAGTGGTCAATGCGTTTGAGGCGACACCTGGATGCCTTGACTCTGAAGAAGGCACAGAAGCCCACGGACGAGACGCCTGGGCCCTGACGGCGGGCCTGGTACCTCGCGACGATTTGGGGTGGAGCCAGGTGTCCCAAGAGCGAAGTTTGATCGGATGTGCACGGCGATGTGCGCGGCTATGGAAGCACCAAGGAGCTTTGGTTGAAGCAACATAGGTTTGGGTCTTCTCATTCACTACACACGCACGCAGAGTCTCCATGTTCCTGTCCCTAAAAAGCAACTTAGCGATTTGAAGAGTTGCTCCCTCTAAGGGCTTATTTGGGATGTGGTACTTGTGTGCTATTTCGTCGCTGGTATCCAAATGTTGCTGACTTTTTCTCTCCTTAACTTCCACCAGAGTGCAACCTCCACCGCCGCTGGCAGACGTGGGTCAAATGCATCAGGTTCTGACTGGTGCGATGATGCTGATCCACGCGGAACCATAGTGTGTCCTCCAGAACCATCACGGGCAGACAAAGGATAGTTCCCATTCCCGAACTACTCAGAGGTTGACAAGGCCTTGGGTCAAAACCCGGAGCCCAAAGCAATTAGACTATTAGGTTGTGTAGGTTGACCTCTCAGGTGGTCTATTCTGTTCACACGCAGACGATCCAGTCAGGTAGGAAAGTCGCATCCACGACTCACAGATCGATGAATGCACAACGAAGCCAAATTAAAGAGAGCTACAGAAAGCGTTCGACAGGGAACGACCATGAATCAGCCGAGCGGCCAGCCCCACCGGCCAACACACGGCAGAATTTGAAAAGCTCGCCAGGGGCGAAAAAAGGGAGAGCACCAACAAGTGCACCCTGAAGCAACACTTTGCCAATGCATTTTGTTGCCCTGGCGGTTGGTGTCCCAGGAAGTGCATTGTGCGTCTTTGAGAGCACAACACAGCATTTACGCAACTTAAGGACAAGTTCTTGAAAATGTGCTTCACGGCATCTAAAATGATGTCCTCGAATTACAAACAGAAAGGCCAATTCCTGATAAGTGCACATCACATGGTCAGCTAGAAACCACTTAAGCGTCTTTCCAAAATTGACAAAGACTTGCCAATCAGAAGCAGAGAGATCAAGCTTGGGAGGGCAACTGGAATCCTCCGGCTTCCATGAAAAAGAAAAATCAGCTTCATTGTGGTTCCACGCAAGGCCCGGGTAGATCGTGTGGAAGTCAATCTCCGAGGCGGCACTTTGTCGCATGGGCGTGTCTGTAAATGTATCAGAACACTCAAAGCCTATAAAGCGGTTCAAGTCCGTAAGGGTGCGTTGCTTCTGAAGAATTGCTGCTTGAAACATACCCTTGTCTTCAGCCGCAATTGTACACCGGGAGCGGGCAAATCGCTTAGCAACAGCATCTGCAAGCTGATTCAGTTCGATGTGCTTTCGTGTTGTGCCTGCTGCGCGGATCACAGTAGCAGGTATCACTGAAACAGGTAGATCATCACCAACATGCGAAGGAATCCACGTCAAGAGCAAAACAGGTCCACTGGTCAGCAGACTCCTGGCAACTATGACTTTGTGCAACACCTTCCACCATTCAATGTGCAGGCAGTTCGTGGGAATATTGCCAGTTTGAACCATATGGTTAACTTGACAAACAACCTCTTTGCAGTCGCTGTAAATATGAAGTTTGCAGTCGGACTTCAAGGTAGCAACAATGACCGCCCACAATTCTGCAGTATAGGAAGAAAGGCACAGGTGAGAAACTGTTCCAGCGTGAAACACCTTCCCCTCCTCGTCAATGATGGCATAACCTGCTGCCGTAAGTGGGAAGACCTCACCCCAAAGCACGGAGCCATCAGACCACAGGGATTGCAAATCATCGGGTCTATGAAAGATCTGAACTGGGAGTGCATCAGCACGGTCAACATGAAGCCGATGTCGGATGATAGCAAAAGGGTGTTCCACAATGCCAAGTAGTCGAAAGTTCGGCCCAAACTCATGACCTGGACCTGGAGGAAATTGCTGCCTTGCTTGAGGACATTGCAAAATGTGCACAAGTGATTCTTTTTCAGTTTCACAAAAACGGCACAATGGGGAATCCGAAAACTTGGCAGCAAATCTACGATCGTTGGTAATCGTACACCCAACAAGTTGTGCTTCAAAGTGAGCAAGCAACGGGGGTGAAACCGAATCGCGAACTCCATTCTGGGTCCCAAAGAGCTTGGAATGAAAAAGGTCTACAAATCCATCCGGTTTGGCAAAATCTTTACGATTAAGGCTGGCTGAGTGAGCATAGTGTGCCTGAACTGCAAGCTGTTTCAACAAAGGCACAATGTCACGAACTGAAAGATCTTGTAAGTTGAGATCAAGGTGACCAAAGAGGTGCAAATGAAGCTGATCATCAATGGTTATACCAAAAGCATGGCATGCCTGACGAATGCCTACGAGGAGGGAGAACCTGCCCGAGTTAGGTTGGTTGGCCAACCGACGGCATCTAGCAATAACGTCGGGATTGTGGTGGACAAAGCGCAGAAAATCAACAATGGCACAGTAGGCCCTAGCCAAGTACGGATCAACACGGTGCGGCGGTGCAAGAAAGCCAAGAACCAAGTGTTTAGCCCTCCAGTGAGGTCGTTTGCCCCACAAAACCTGGGTGATTTCAGCTTGGATTTTGTCAAGGGCAGCTTTAGGGACCTTAGACAAGTGTGAGGCAAAGCTGCATTGAGGAATGACTTTAGCTCCAAGGAGTTGTGCCTTGATTTTGCGAGGTAACGGGAGGGCCCCAATGTTACGAATGTCAAGGACGATTTTATGAGTCTTCTCCTCAGGAAAGTCAAAAGCGATGCGCTGAGAAGTATAGATTTTAGAACCAAGCACATCAATAGTTTCCTGAAGCATAAAATCAGGGAAAGACAAACGAATGCATTTCCGACCCGTCGAATTCGAAGCCCAAGCAACCGACTTACCAGCATTGAGTTTTTGACCAACAAGGGCATCCCAAAGCTTGGTGACTTCTAGTGCCGTTTGAAGGTTGGCAACATGTTGGATTTTCGCCCACAAATAAATGTCATCAATGTAGATGCGACATGACAAATGGGGGATGTCCTTCAAGAAAGCAACCCACGAGAGCATGTAGGCATTCATAGCGATCAGCGAAAAGGAGCAACCCTGTGCAACCCCATTTGGTGATGTGGTAGGAATGGAGGCTGTCCAACCTCTATAAGACAAGTGTTTGCGCAGCCCTGCATATTGGCGAACAAAAATGCTGACCACATGCTGAGGACAACCAATGGCAAGCAAAATGATGGCAACGAAAGCAGGAACAATACGATCAAAACACTTGCTTTTATCGAGTTTAAGACCAGCAACCGTTTCACTGTGCATCTCAGCTTCATCAAGATCAAGTCTCAGAGTGGCGGGAATATCAGTCATATGCCGGCCCGCTATGCCACCTACAATAGAAGGCGGCATGATGGTTGCTTGCCACTCCTTGGCTTGACGAAAGCGAGCGCCCGTGTAAGCTAGTAAAAGAGGCGGCAAGATAGTAATCAGCCGTTTGTTCAGGGGGGGAGGAAGGCCCTGGCTTATTGAGAATAACTAACTTGGCCTCAGTCAAGGCTCTTGGGAGCGAATGATCAACCTGCTGTTCGAGGCGGCGAAAGAAGGCAGCAATCAAATCGCACAGAGCAAGAGGGAATCGTTGCAGTTCAGTGGTCCGCCATCCATCAAGCCCAGGCGCTGCATTGGGGTGGCGTCTCTGAAGGGTCTCAAAGATATCGGCCCCTGTGAGGGCTGGCGGAGTCCATGGCTTATTCTCACGCGAGAGGTATGGCCAAAGGACCCGCAAGACTTCAACTGGGTCTTCGTGACCAATATTGGAAGCAAAAATGTCATCCCATTGGTTGTTGATAGCATTAAGGGCTTTATCAGGCTGGTAAATGATATGCCCACAATCATCAGTAACAAGGTTGTTGGGTTGATCTTGCGCCTTATTCTTGAGGTGATGGAAAAGGTATGCACGGTCAGAAGTGGCTGAATGCTGAATTTTCTCCCGCCATGCACGGATTCTGGCTGATTTCAAATTGCTCTCTGTTTGTGCGATCTCAACTTGAAGCCAAAGGTGGCACTCATGCAAAGTCAACAAGGGAGGGCAGCGAGAGCCTCGAAGGTCAAAGGGAGCTTTGAGGTTCCGCAAAAGTCTAGTCAACTTGGCAAGGGCATTATGCAGAATATCACACTCTTGATCTGAAAGCCTACTCTTGGCAACCTTAGCTTGGATGTCAAAAACCTTGGCACGGGCATTAAAAAGCCAGGAAAGGCGCAGGGTAGTGGCCGAACCTGAGTTTTGTTGCCCAGGGCAGTATTGTTTGGATCTAAAAACAGGAGCAACAGCACGTTTTTGAATACCAGGTTTCCAAGTCGCACCAGACTCAAGCAGTGTAGTCACAGCAAATTGGTTGATGTCACACCAAAGCCCTTCCGGAGTGGAATTGGTGAAGTTGGCTTCAAGGTTCGCATCCCAACACTGCAAGGAGGGCTGGTAATCTTTGGGGCAGGACGGTTTATCAACTTGGGAAATATCAAGCTGGGCGAACTTAACATGAACAGGCCCAACATGGAAGATGACATCCCAATGAAAGGTCGCGCGAACCGGACGATGCTGCTTGGAGAACCAGTCGACCGTGCAAATGTCCGTGAGGCAAGAGAACGCAACATGGTTCAAAAGCATCCCATCGATAGAGGAACAATGCTCACCAAAGGCAGTGAAGGTGCAATCGCGACTATATGTAATCGGCCTATCGAGGGAACCGTCTTCAAGGTGGGTAGAAAGCGGATCAAACCAATTAGCAAAATGCGTGGCAGCAGCGACTGACGGATATTGGAGGGGTGGGAGCTGGAAATCGCCAACCACCAAAACCGGGATATTGCCAAATTGGGCTGCAACCTGGAAAACGTCACCAAGAAGACGATCATTGAAATGCAGGATATCATGGTCAGCAGAAGCACCAGACTTAGCATAGATGTTAAAGATCAAGATCTTCAACGAGGGCTGAACTTGGTGCCAAACAGCTTGGACCCGCTTAGAATGAAAGAGACCTTTGAAAAGCCCAGTAGTGTCCTGACTCTCCTCAAAAGGGGAGGAGAGAGTACTAGGTGCAAGCATGGCAACACCACCATGGGAGGTAGAGCCGCTACCATCAGACCTGAACAAACCCGGAAGCAGGTCCCCAAGGATCAGATTCTTACCAGCAGCACACGCCGACTTGGAGGCATTCCGAAAATTGTTGCGACCGATACGAGTTTCTTGAAGGCACACCACACTATCGTTCCAGCCCTTCCAGGTGTCATCTTTAAAGAAGCTCCCAATGTTGGAGGAAAGAATGGACCACAACTGGCCAGGACCCTCCCCAGGATAGCCCATGGTCGAATCAAAGATACGGAAGCCCCACGGTTTCCAGCGGCAAACTCGCACAGCACATGGTTTTCCAGCATGGTCATGGTCGTTCAAAACTCTAGCTCGAGAGATGCACTTGAATTGGAGTGCGAAAAGGGCCCACCCACAAATGCCAAGAGTATGGGACAGCAGACAGAGACAGTGAAGCCACTGCAAGCCAAAAGTCCAAGCGGGCACCAAGGAGAGGCCAAAAGGTAGGACTGAGGCTGGCAAGTCCAAAGCAAGAGAGTGATATATGGCTCGATTGGCACAACACTCCAAACTGAGACTTGCATCCCCAGGGAGAAACCCAACGGGAGGGGCCACACGAGGTAGCCCAGACAATGAAGCGCTCATTGCGCAAACCCCAAAAACGAAAGAGCTGACCCAGTTGACAAGGGCCAGACAGATAGAAAGCGACGAACAAAAGCGAGCAAGCAGCCCCAAGAAGGGGAAGAGACAAAGAAGAACCAAAGTCCAAGTATTGAGCAGCGGTTGAGATAGTCAGTACGGCCCTGGGCCGCGCTGATGCTTGGGAGCTGGAGTTTCTCCAGTTGGCGAACGATCTCTTGGCACGTTGGCAGCCTGGAGCAACTGCCTCAAGCTGGAGGAGATGTCATCAAAGCGGCTATCGAATTTCGCTTCCATTCTGGACTGCCTTCCTTCGAGCACCGAGAACTTCTCTTCCAGACGGTCAAGGCGGATGTTCTCAGCATGGTATTGAGGTGCAATTGCAGGCTCAGCTCGACTCTGCTGTCGTGGCGGGGCATTGATTTTCTTGCCACTGGAACGGCCAGGAGGCTTGGCTTGGCCAGTAAGGATTTCCTCGACTAAGAGAATCTCGTGTAGCTTGCCATTGACCTCGACAGAGAATTTGGCAATGGAAGGCCGTTTCTGGAACGCCATCGTCCAACCACATACACCATTTGAGCGGAAAGCTCTCGAGGGCAGCGGTGGCAGACCCGTAGCTTTGAGCGTGGCTGTAATGACATCCCTTGGTTCGGTACTTGCAGGCCACCCTGTCGTCTGGTAGGTGAACTTCGGGATGACCGAGATATTCTCTGCGGTGATACGAGAGTCAGCAGAGAGAATCGCCTTCCTCATTTCTGCAACATTGGCCGTCCACGCTCGTGCTGCAAGCCCACGCCGAGTCAGGCATGCTCCTGCGTAGCCTGAGGTGCCTTTGGTCATGATGTAGACCTCATGGAGTGACGATTGCTTCGGTTCCCAAAATCTCGGAAGAACTGTGATGTCCTCAAAGGTGTCAGCATTGGTGAGGTAGTCTCTAAAGAGGAAGTTGGCACTACCACTGGACTTGAGACTTGCCGGCCGACAGGTGACTGGTACTTTGATGATACACTGAAAGTTCTTGTCATCTTTGCCAGCAGAAGGATGCCTCCCAACACGAAAGGCATACATGTTGACCTTGTCAATCAAGTCTGGGTGGAGCAAACCAAAGTGATGCTTCAGGAAGGAGATATGCTGCTGACTCGCCTGCTCAGTGTCCTGTGGCCCCAAAAGGCGCGAATCTGCATCCATAACAAGCTCAGCAACTTCAGCGGCAGTCAATTGCACTTTCGGGTCAGGAAGCTTGTAGGTGACCGAACCATGAAGCTGCCAAAGAATGACGAGCCTTTTGTAAGCAGTCTTGGCTTGTGCATCTTCAAGGACAAGCTCATACGGACCAATGACTTTCAGACCAAGATCAATGTATTGGTTCTTGTCATTCCCAGGCAGAATGGCCAACATGGTAGCACACGGAGTGATACGGCTGAGTTCAGCAATGCCTGACTTTGTAGCAAGAACTGCTCCAGCCTTCTTGGCACCAGCCTGAAGACGGTGAACTTGAGGGATTGGAATTCCCTTCTCATCAATAAGCGGGTGGTCCGCAGGCATCGTGAGGTCCTCCCATCTCGTCTGGAAGAGTTTTTTGGGGTTCTTCTGCTTGCCAGTCTTGGGGGCCCAAGGATCATCAATCTGCAATTGGTCAACTTTAGTCGCACCGGCCTCTGACTTGTTGGTGGTTTCTTTGTGCTCAGTGCCACCACCAGCTGCATACTGCGGCACTCCTCTGTCAGCAAGGAGATGGTGAAGGAAGTTCGTCCGCACCAGGGCAGCAAAGTTGGAGATTCGTGGAAACGAGGAAGACAATTGCCAGACAAGCCTTGCCCTCTCAATTGTACTTCGGATGTGCACTCTGAACCTGGAGAGATTGATGGCCTGCTGCGTCTCATTTGCAAGCGTTGGAATGGCAATCCGAAGTCTCTCACAAAGGGAGTGAAGTAGAACCCATCCACACATATTGGCCTCAGGGTTGCATCTGATAATGTGAACTTGGCAAGTCAGCTGAGCTTCATCGATCTGAGACATGATGAAGGTGGCCAACGGCCCCGCAAGATGGGCGAGTGCATCAGGCAAACTCATAAAGAGTGCAATGGAAGCATCATTCCTGTTGGCATCAATCTGCGTCCAGCACTGGTCAATGAGGACAAACCATGTCACATGTTGGTAGGCACGGAAGTCCCGGCGCACATCATTGAAGTATACAATGTGGCCAGTGGCATAATCCCAGCTTCCAGGTGGCATGAAGCAGCATTGCGGCCTCACAAAGCGAATGGTGTGGAGAATGAAGTCTAGCTCATCTGACCCAAGCCATCCAGGGTAGTGGTTGAAGTGCTGAATGCGATGGTGAAGATGGCTATCAGGGCTGTCGATGTGAATGAACGGTGTCTCAGCATGATCAGGACTGTGACCAGCATCATCAAACACAACGTGTAGAGCATCAGAGGTGACCGCATTGCCTCGAATAGTGGTGGTGGCCAGAAAGCTGAAGAAAGCTCTTCGGATGTTTGCAGCAAAGTACCACAAACCATGTGCAATACCATGTTGGTGCCAATCTTCAATAGCATCCTCAACAACATCATCAATCAGAGCCCGCATGGCAATTGAGGTGGAGCCATAGAGCTCGGCATTGTGAGGGATCTGCTCAAAAATGCCTGCAGCATTAGCCCATCTGTGAAGCAAAGCCCAGCCACAGAAGTGAGCAGAGTCATCGAGAGGAACATGGCTATATTGCAAGCGATCGGGAGAGATGTCAAGTAATCTTGCCACAACTTGCAACCCAGAGCGAAGCAAAGGTCCAGGAAGGCCAACAAAGGTGACATGCGTGGTGGCGCCATCTCGCTGGATTTCAAAAGCCAACCAATGAGAGCCAGAAAGGATAGGCAAAACATTGAGCCGGTTGTTTGCAATCATGATCTCCTGATAGTCATTCTCTTCCAGGTTCGCAGTTTCAAGGTTCCAGCGAACAATTGGGTGGATGACCGCAAACTCCGGTGCAAGCCAGGAGAACTGCCGCAGCGCAAAGTCCATCTCATCAGTGGCAAGCCAACCACCTGTGTTGCTCGCAAATTCAGCACGTTGAATAAGGTTGGCTCCAGCTGGCAGTGTGTCAGTACGGGCACCATGATGCCCTCCACATGATACATCAGTTGTAATCCGGAGCTGGAGCAAGTCACCGTGATCAATGAGGACTGGGTAGTTGGAGACTTCCTGTCCATTGAGTGCAGAAATCATGTAAAGCTTGGAGTCAATCTCGAAGGAACAATTCTCAAGGCTGGGAGCCAAAAAGAATCCACAAAGCGACCCACCATTCTCAAAGATAACAAAGATGAGTTTGTCATCGGAGTACTTGTTGAAAATGACCGCACATGGTCCAACAGATGCTGAGTGGCTATGATCATTGAGCTTGAAAGCCAACTGGTTGGAGTCCCCATCAGCGAAAGCCCAGAAGTCATGCACGCAGCGAAGTCGGTCAGCCTCATGGGAGAGCCCAGGCAGGGTGATAGTGCACGGGAGTGAGCCAAAAGCAATGGTCATGTCTGCAGTACCAAGGCTAGGAGCATCCAGACAATGGTTTTCAAGGTACTCCAAGGCAAACTGAAAGTGCCGATCCTCAAAGAGCACTTGGTCCTCGACAAGGAGAAGTTGAGTTGGTGTCTGGTCAAGAGGTTGAGGCACATTCGAATGCTGGCCGTCAGGGCTTGGCCACAGTTGCGTCGAGGGACACACCAAAGGGGCCTTCGAAGCCAGCTGGATAGTCGCAACCGGAAAGCCTTGGAGGAAGACTGTCCACTGTGGATACTGGTCAAATACTTGCCAAAGTCGTGCTCGAGGAGAGAGAGTCTCACCTGTCGCAGCAAGATAAATGTGCCCAGAAATGCTGAAATCCCATGTGAAGCAACCCAGAAGGTCATTGACAGACCAATCGCGAGAGGCAGGGAACTCTGTAGCTCGTCCACCCTGATGAATGCAGTGGATGGTGAGGCATTCTTGGTTGGATGTTACCTCACTGCGGACACAAATGTCATCAATGATGGTGGAAGTGCAGGCAAAGATGTAGAAGTTGCCTTCCTCAATGATGACCGTCCTGGGCCCAGTAAGCCTGGTGGTCCACACCTCATTGACAATCTGAACTACATCAGTAGGCCACTGGAAGAGGTACTTGAAGCCTTGAAGGAGAACAAATAGCGCATGCGGTGTAGCAATTGCATTCCCAATCTGCCGGTAGAGCACATCAAGCTTGGAGGAGAAGACCGAGGTCTCAAGCAGACCAAGAAGGCCCGCTAGCAAGGCAGGATCCAAGAACTCAGGTCCAAAATCTCCTTCACGAAGTGTAGCAAAGATGCCCTTCTGCTCAAGACATGACCTCGGTAACTCATGTTGGAAACCATATGAAGCACAGACAGTGGGGACCGGTTCATGCGATTGCAAGTACCTCGAGCGGATGATAGCCTCTGGAGGCATATCTGGTGCAATTTTGATGCGCTTGGACGGAGGCAAGAGCGAATGAAGTCCATACAGCACTTGGGTAGCCTGCGGAATGGTGATCTTCTCACGGAGACTGCGAGGCAATTGGAATCGAAATGCATCAGAAGTCCATTGCTCGAACCGAAATGCACGAAACTGGTCGGTCTGGCTTTCAACATGCGAAAAAAGGTCAGCCCTGACATACACGGCAAGCCAACGAGTGCGTTGCATATGTGCAAAGGTAGAGTATGGAAGAGTACCCTCCCACAAAGCACGATAGCCAATGACATGCAAGAGACGACGAATGATTGGAAAGTGGGCATGGCGAGCGAGTTCGTCCACACACTCCAAGTTCAACATCGTGGGTTGGGCAAAAGCACACTGTTTTAAACAGTCAACAAAAGTCCACCCTTCAAAACAGTTTAGACCTCTTCCAAGGCCTCCCCGGCTCCAAGAAATGCAAGGAGGTGATGCTGTAAAAATGAAATTGGCCAACGGCTGCACCACATGCAGCAGGCAAGGGTCAGCCACTTCCGCCCTCACAACTTTGTGAAGGGACACTTCAAATACAGCACTGGCCTGAACTGGTGCAGGCGTGACATTGCATCCATGCTTGCGAGCAAGTGCAGCGGTGACTTCAACATCCACATCAACAAACGTTTGCGTACCCAATCGAAGAGTGGAGCAAAACCGTGGCAGCGAGCTGAGAGCTTGGCCCCATCCAGAAAAGGCACCTGAAAAGATGTGCAGACATTCAATCGCTTCATCAATCACAGGCATGGTCTTCTTCAGGAGGATAGCACGATGATCACCAGTCCAGAGGCCAATATCCTGAGTCGTGAAAAGGCCTGCACAGACAAAGGGATCACCAGCAATCAAATTCAGGGACCGCTTGTGAGCATCGTGGATGCAGATCTTGGCTTCCGTCATCTTCTCTCCAGTAAAACCCTGGCCAGCAACAAATTGCATGAGGGAGACTTCAAAGATGTCGTTCACCTGGGACCAAAACGTTCCAGCCAGGATCGTGTAGTGCTCCCAGCAGAGAGCTGGGCCATCGCCCACACCTTGAAGGAGAGCCCTGGCCCTTGACCTCCAGGGATCCTCCAAATCACACAAAAGCAGATCTAAGTCCATGGCTCTATCCAAAGGAGTGCAAAGAACCTATCTACCTAAGTGGAAAAGGTGTGGACAGGAGAAGTCCACTCTGTAGACGCCTGCCCACAGCCGCGAGGCCGTCGAACAGGCCCCGGCCCCCGTGAGGCGTAAGCTCAAGGGTACTTGAACCCAGAAAGCTGGTGGTCTATTCTGTTCATCCTTGGTGGTCAACCAAGGCAGCCTGGTGCCATGACCCACACCGAGCCCGGCTGCGTGGCGTGAGGTGGGCGTCCTTCTTCCTGCAGCAGCACCGGCATCGCGAACCCACCGCTGCTGGGGAAGCTCGGAGGGTCTGAAAAAGGACACCTTTAGTGGAACAACAGCATACGACAGCAGACAGCATGGATTCCCCCAAAGGAAACAAGTTGTAAACAAGTATCAGGGTTTGTTTGGGGGCATGCAGCTCCCAGATTTTAACGCAACATTTGGTATGCATGAAAAGAAGAAGAAAGAGAAAGAAAAAACATAATATATACGGTTTGCGTCTAAAGAAAAAGAATTGAATAGAGAGCTTATGATTTCTATTCTATTGTTCTTTGTTAAGGAAGAAGACCGGCAGGGCGCTGGTCGCTCTTGAAGGGATTACGTGCGCTGTCCCTTTGGGGGACATCAGTGAACTATAGTTTGGGGCTCAATTTCAACTGTTAATATTATGTGTTTTTGGGAAAGCTACGTCCATGACCAATAGAGCTGTGTCACACAGTGTAGGTCGGTGGAAATCTCAAGACGCTCAGGCTTTGGGTTGGCGCGTGCTGAACTTCTGCGAGTGCGAGCTCTTCTGTGACGGCGCGAACCGCGCGCCAGTGCGCTTGTGGGATGGCGTGGGTATCCTTCATCTCTTGAGGTAGGTCCCTTGCCTCACTCAATGAACACTGTTTGAAGTTTACAAGATGCTTTTCTCCTGTTTTCTCCAAAAGTCAGCAGACAGGCCTGATAGCGACTCGGGAACATGAATTAGGGAAGGGAAAGTATCCGGTGAAGGAATCCAAAGGGTCTAGCCGAAAACTAAGCCCGACAAGTTGGTACGACTATGTACCTTTTTGGCAAAGAAAAGCAGCAACTGTCCGACACACAAAGCAATCGGTCCGACACGTTGGAGTGCTGGAGGCCATCGCTATTGGCGAGGGAGCGAGCGTTAAAGCTCCTAGTAGCGTCCTTTGCTCCTAGTAGCGATGCCAGGAGCTCCTAGTAGCTTCTTGTTCCTAGTAGCGTTAAAGAGAGGATTTTCCGTTCTCTTTTCTCAAACTGGCAGGCGCTGCACAGACCCTGGCTTTGGTGCCCCAGACACGATTGCTTCAGCCAGGGTGGCCCAACCGGTCAGAAGGGGAGCGAAGACGAGAGGTCAGTGGGAACAGCATCGCTCCCAACTTCTTTGCAAGTGGGGCGTGGAGGTCTTCAAGATCTAAGCTTTGTTGTTCGGCTTTCAGTGGAAACTGAGGCATGTTGCGAAAATGGCTCAATCAAGCATTCAACAAGAGGGAGTCGGATGGCATAGAGCCAGCAACCGGGCACCGGTGCTTCTTGGAAGAAATCCCTGCACCACCCCAGTATGCCTTTGCAAACCACCTGCTGCCCTTGGACTACAATGTCATTTCGACAGTCCATACTACCGGGTTCATGAACACAAGAGTGCGACATAAACCCTTTTGGAAGCCCAATTTGTGCGAAAAGCGATGCCTATTCTTGAGGTCCGGTACAATTGGTTCCACAGAGGGAATCCCTGATGGTGTTAGAAACGAATTGGCACTCTGCAGTCTCCTCAGGATTCGGATGTCCATGGGTTGGGCAGGAAATACTCCATTGAAGTCGGTGTGTTTTTTGGCCAGCTCTTCATTGGCTGGCTTCAAGTGCTGTTTTCTGATGCAGACTCATATGGCTGTGGCTAGAATAGCTTATAAACATGCTAGAGTCTCCCTATTCTTATTGTAACTACTAGTAAGGCACTTGTTCCTAGTAGCGTGGCACTTGTTACTACTAGCTTCTTGTTACTACTAGTGCCACGCTAGTAGTCACTACAGGTGCCTTACTAGCAGTAACAAGAAGTAGCCCCCATCACTTCGCATGTTCTTCAGGTGACTGAGGGATCGACCGCACCTGCCGTTGACCAGCTTTCAAGCGTGGCAAGTCAGGTCCAAAGAGGCCCCACAAACAAGCGATTTCTTTACCACAAGAAGCAAGAATCCCCTACTAGCGTTGCCAGGAGCCCCTAGTAGCTTCTTGTTACTAGTAGCGATGCCCTTTGTTCCTAGTAGCTGTATTGGTTCTATAGTAGTAAGGCCAGGAGCCCCTAGTAGCGGTGTCTTTACCACAAGAAACCCATCAAACCAGCAGATGGTCCTCGCCGATCCAAAGAGCCCACGAGACCTTTGGTGACTCCGAAGGTGTTTGGACTCCAACCGACTAGCTTGATGGTGAAGATGTTGCTGAGCATTAAAAAGACTGGAAGAGTCGTGTTTGGACTTCGCACGAAATGACTCCATCCAGCACCTTCCCACCCTCTCCAAGAGGCTTCTCAAGCGGGGGTGTCACAAGGCTTCTCGGGCGCCTGAAGCCTTTGGTCTTCTGGATTCCGGTCTGGAGTTCAACAGTGGATGGTTCAAGTAAAAGGTTTTGCCAGAAGCTATCTAGGAGTCTAGTACATGTACATAGAAAATTGACAAGTGTCCTGTTTCAGGCCACCATGGCCCCTACCCCAGCCAAATTCAAGTCCCCAGTGGGGTTCACAGCCAAGTCGGGTCCGGCCGCGGGGCAGCCTCGAGCCATGCGAGAGCAATGGCAAGGCCAGCTTGAAACGGGTGGAACTAGCCGCGTCGGAATTAAATTTGGGTAGCACCACACCGGCAGATTGAACTGATCTACTTGTCTTCACTGGCTTTCAGATGTACCCTGAAGATTTAAAGGCGAAGTCGGGAGATCGTTCCATTAAATGTATCTTTTTTGAGCACCCGATTTGGGCACTCGTCTGCATTTGTGCCGTACAGCGCCAGGAATGGTCACGGGGCGGCGTCATCGCAGTTGGAGGAGCCAAGGCCTATGGACTGGAAGGGTGTGCAGCCAGTAGGAGCAAGGACGCTACCAGGGGCTCCTGGCCTTACTACTCACACAAGTTGCGGTCACTGTCTGCGCGCATCCTCCGGCCCTACACCGTGTTGGTGGGTGCCGAGGAGTTTGGTAAGAATATCTACGTGTCAAATATGAACAAAAAAGTGTAGTGCACACATGAAACAAGTCTAACTACGTGAAACCGAATGTCCGCATAGCACGAAGGGCTTGAATCTGTGAATTCCTAATTTGGATCGACCGGGATGGACACGGTATCGAGGTCACCGTTGCGATTCCAAATCTTTCGCAAGTTGCGACGATACAGAAAACGCTGATGAAAAGTGAGGGAGATTGCATCAACAACTGGAATAGACGGGACAATGCATCGCATCGGGATCAAACCATCCGGATGGTAAGGAGGTTTACAATGCAGATCCGCAGCATAGTGGATCAATGTGCGTTGAACCGCACCAGCATTGGGCATTTGAGGGCGTAACGCGAATCCTCCAGTATAAGACCGGCCCCAGCCAACTTGGGTGAGACTGATGGATCCGGTCTTAGAGTATGTGGGAAGCAAAGGTGTGCTCGTGTAACTCTGCAAATAAATAACGATAGTGCGAAATGCTTCGGCCTGTTCACGGAGGGCCCGTTTGGGGATTGGCAAAGCCAGGACCCTGGGGTCCTGCCAATGGACAGGTTGTGCTCTTTGGGATTCATGCGACCGTATCCAGGTAGGAAATTGGACACCGGTATTAACTACAAAGGCAATAGTGAGCTCATGCCATGTGATTCCCTGTGTGATGAGCGGATCAGTGTGTATACCTAGAGGGTCCGGCCATACAAGTGATGTACAGAAACGAAACACTAAATCGGCATATTGATTACCCCACACACAGGCCGTAATCCAAGCTGGATGAATATGTGGGGAAAATGTAAAGACCGGAGGTGGAACTACGTAGTGTTCACGCTGGCGAAAAATGGTGCCCCATTCCAGGGAAGCTTCGTGCTGGGCTAACTCGGTGCCACCGGCAGATGTTGTTGTTTTATGTTGGAGGTGACACATGTTGAGATCAGCTAAGTACAAAAGGATCGCCTTTGTTTGTCTGTATTGATCATGATGCCAGATATTGGCATTAGAGAACAGATGATCGATGGTTGGGTGGTCTGTGTGGCGTGCACGCACGGCTGCTAGATCTGCCCAGGAGTTGCCAAGTGCGTCATCACGCAGTGGTCCAGGGGGTATCGAAGTGATGTCTTGGTGTGATCGAACCTTCCGCAAAACGAACTGTGTAGGTCGCCAGAATTGTGCGATAATACGCAGGAGATCTGCATTAGCAACTCGGTGCCAGGAAGGGTGATTGGTTGGATGAGTGGTGTCGCGAATCACGTTTATGACATATTGCGAGTCGGTGGTGATCACAATTTGCTGATGCCACTGGTGTGTGGCGGCATGTTGAACGATCCAAGCCACTGCAGCTAGTTCAGCACGGGCGATGGTTTGGGCCCCGTTAACGTGCTGAATTTTAATGGTCAAGAAAGGTGCAGCGCTCGTATCAGGGAGGAATTGTACGACGGACCATGCTGCCCGACGAGTGACCGGCTGGATCGGTGTATCAGCTGATCCGTCAGTATAGAAGTAAAGGACGTTACCTTCCTGTCGAATTGTAGTAGATTCAGTATCTGTGCCTCGGTGTCGAAGGAGCTGACGAATGACCTCCAAGTCGGGATAGCTATGAGGCAAAGGCAACCACAGCTTGGCGGGGTTATCTTGAAGGTATCGAATCGCCAAAGGGTGTCGCTTGCGTACATGTGCAAAATCTGGGCAGTCGAGTTGTTGGTGGGAGTGGGTTTCAACTTGACCACAAAATGGGCAATTGGCATCAACAGTCGATGTCCATTGGGCTTTGACCGCACCAACTTGGTACCCTCCTGTCAAATTATATGCGATTTGACGAATAGTGGTCACGGACATAGATTGAATCACGCGAGACAGCAGCGTATAATCAAAAGGATGGTCAGTCGCCCCTTTCCGATGGCAAATATTGCGGTGGATATGATAAGCCCATGCTTGACGGAGGGTGGAACGTATTGAGGCAAGAGAATCGTGCCGGAGTGAAATGGACATATATCCGTCAAGAACAAGAGAACCATCTGGTTGTAAAGACCACCCTATGATGTTCAAGTACCTAGCGAGAGCGCCCGCAGGGCCAATAGCGGGTCCCGTGTGCGACAGTACCGCATGTGTGAACTCGCAAGCGAGAGTCGGGTGAATGTGGTACATACGACGTAAGAAAGCCAGGGCTGTCGAGATCACATAAAGGAGAGGATCTTGTAATTGTTGACTAAAAACATGAACTGCAAGCCAGCTAGAGATCTGAGATTCGGGGCCGATCAGAGCTATAGCTGCCTCCCTGCGCAGTTTGCGAAAGTGGCTGTCTCCGACGACCTGTGTCTCTGCTCCAAAGAAAGCGTGGGGCCATACTGCCGTCTGTATGAACCGGGCCTTTTGAAGGAGATCAGTTGGAAAACGACGAATTCTTCTACATCGTTGAATCGCGCTGTGAATTTTGGTCTTCAGATGACCCAAAGTGATGTGTCGTGTGTAATGAGTCATGCAGCCTAAGTCTTTAGTCGAGTTAAGGACTGGGACTTGGTTGCTATCTGGGAATGTTTGGTTTAAAAACTCTGTCCAGTCTTGGCGTGCATCACTGGTAGCACCCCAGGCCCAGGATTTGGCATAATCGATCTGCATGCGGAAGGCGTGAACAAAGTCTTGGATGCGACGAAAAGTAATAATGTTATCCCGCTGATTAGTGGTCAAATAAGACCAATTGTCCGCATACGCATAAGGGAAAACAGTGGGTGATTGGATAGTCCAATAGAAGGCCGAGGAGACAACGAGCATGGCACAAACTGACAGACTATCCCCCTCAGGGACTCCTGTGGTCATGTGAAGAGGGGGGCCAACGCAATTTCTGACTTGTAATCGACGAGTCATTTTGCGGAGATTATGAAACCAGAATTGGATGGAATCTGGTGGTACTCCGTGATAAATTAAAAGATGGTAGATGACTCTGCGCGGAAGGAGATTAAAAGCTTTGATTAAATCAAGGGTAAAGCCCGCCATGGTGCGGACCTATTTTTTGCCTTTTCGATATGGAACTGCTGGAGAAATGTGATGTCTTGGACTCCGCGAGATGGCAAGCCTCCTGAGATGGCACTCGGCCAGGTTTGTGTCCAGTGACTAAGCAGCTGATCGGCAATGAGCTTGGAGGTTAGACGACTCAGGTAGCCTAAGATAGTAATAGGGCGGCCATCATTGATGGAAGTGGCTGGGTTCTTTTTGGCTAATAGAATTACACGTGCGATCATGTGATGTGTCGAGAGCCCTTTTGGCCAAATGTGGGCGAAAATATTGGCCAAATCGTGCACAGCTTCTTGAGGAAGGAGTTGAAGTTCTTCCGCACGCCAACCATCTATTCCCACGGCTTTAAATGGCTTAAGTCGTTGTATGGTACGTGTAAGGATGTGTGGATCGGTCCAGGTAATTGCCAATGGAGTCTGGGGTGGAATCCGATTAAGGAGGGATTGCAACAGGGGGTCCCAAGACTGATCATCCTGTTCATCCTCTGGCGTGTCGCGGTTCCAAAATTGAGACCAGTATTGAGCAAATGGACCGACCATATCAGGGAGCTCGAATGCATAAATGTTTTGCTGAATATCACCATGTGTGGGGAGGACTCCCTCCAGGACTTGGCAGGTGATTGAATTCGCCTGTTGTTCTACGATACGAAGAGTAGCATCACCAAAACGAGCCGCAGCATAAAGTCGAAATGCAACTGGTTGGTGGAGCACCAGGCGGATGGGGCCCTTTGACATCCGTTGTAATGTGGCTTGTGCTCGAAGTTGAGTAGGGAATCCTGGCAACACCTTAGGTTCGTGTGCTCTGAGCTGTTTATAGAATCGAGAGCTAGACTTATGTTGAACATCTAATTCCATGCCATGTTTATTCGAGAGCCGGAGAAGCTTGGCTTCTTGTTGGCAATATAGGTCGGCGTCATATTGTGTGATTTGACGGACTGTGTACAATTGATCGAAAGTCGGCAGGTCGGTAGGGACTGCATCAATGGCCTCAAATTGCAACAACCACCGTGTCCATGAATTGCCATAACCGTGAGCGAGTCGAATAGCCTGCCATTGGAGGACCAGTGATTGAAATTGAGGTATAGATGGCCAGGCGGCAGGAAGGATGTCAGCCAAAGTGTATTTCTTGTAAAGCTGTTCAAGACATCGCAATCGGCGGACTTGGCGGACTTTATGACGGCTCCGAAGGGAAGTGACCTCCACCGGTGGCTCATAACAACCTGCCCAATCTTTCTTAGGAGAACGGAGACTTGGAGGATGGATAAGACGAGGTGTAGCACATCTACCTCGGTGAGTTTTTGGCAAAAAACGTTGACTATGAACCAATGGATCAAGACGGTGCTGCGATTGGAGAGTAAGATCAACCGCCTTTTCAATTTGAGCTGACCATTGATACAGACTAGCGCTTGCATCATCGGAAACATGAATCGGGCAGCGACGGCGCACCTTCCGATATTGATGTGCAAATTCAGACCCTTTGATATGAAAGAGAGTCCAGGACTTAGGTACAAACCATGTTTGTGATGCTAAATGTGTCGCTGGTAAATTGAGTTGGACATGAACAGCACAGTGATCTGCAAACTGGTGTTCTGGACCAATATCAATGCGAAGAATATGTGATAACAGTGATGGATGAATAATCATGGAGTCGAATCGTGTAGCTCCTTTACATGTAGGTGGTAGCTCAAAGCCAAAAGCTCGGCGATGGAACTCAAACATTTCGCAGCATCCCATGTGACTGAAGAATGGCCATGCATCAAGTTTCTGGATGTCCATATTAAAGTCGCCTGCGATCACAAATGGAAGGTCTGTTGAGAGTACATGCTGGAGAATGTCTTGAAGGAGTTGATTGTTAACAATTCTGGCTTCGGCTGACTTTCCTGTGTGGAAATAGGTGGACACAACCAGAACATCTACTACCCCCGTAGACACGATAGCACTGTTCATGCGGCAAGTTTCCCATGCAGAAGGAGTGAACGTATGTCGTGCATCGCGTGACGGCAAACGAGTCAAAATGGCCGTCCCCAAATTATCTCCTCGAAGGGTGTATCCCAATGTTGGATCCGTTTTGGTGATTTTATCGGGAACAGGCGCTGACCAATAGGTATGGTACTTTGTAGTACGAATAGCTTGATTAAAAGCTGCTTGTACATTTCGTGTAGCTGCAGTTTCGGCCAAACAGAGAATGTCTGCGTTTAGCCCTAGGAGTTCGTCTTCTTTTTGATAAATTGTGGTTGGATTAAGTAGGCTGAGCGTCAGGTGTGTTGTGGTTACAGTAGACTCTGTAGGGCCAGGGTTCTGTGCCTCTCCAATTCGTGTGAAACGTTTCGAATCATGGTTCCTTTGCCTAGACGGAAGAGTATATCGGTGAATCTGTGATCCAAAAGTTAAAGACAGTGCGTGACTGATGAAACATCTTTCTGAACTAAGCAGGACATCGGCGCTTTTTGTGCTTCCAGTTGAGATCTGAGAGACAAGACGTTCGGTCTGGGGTATCGTACGATGTCGCACTGAGCTAATCTGAATGCATCTTGGATGGAAGTGCAGTGTCATGCTAGCATGAGAATATACTTGACACCCCTGGCCGTAGGTGTGACCGACTTGTGGGCCACAGAGCAGCATCTTGATGTCCTCCGAGAGATAGAGAAAAACTATATTAACTGCATTGTGGTCGGTGAAGGTGGAATAAACAATTGAATATGTGTAATGACCAAAGCCTTGATAGTGCTGAGGACACCCATCAGCGATGCAGAATCCTAAAAGATTCGTGAAGGTCGAAACATGTGGTGAAAACCACAGACTATGATACATGCATTGCTGAAGGTCAGGATGGATACAAGAATGCGTAGATGGTGAAAAACTCAATGACAAAAACGCAAAAGGATCTTCATTCATGTTGCACACAACATATTTCAGATCCAAAAAATCAAAAAGGCTAACGATGTGACCAACAGCAAAAAGAGTACGAACAAGAATTAATGCATTGAATTGAACGGCTGCGAATTGTCAAGACGAAGGCTCTATCTGCATATCTGATCCCGGCTTGGGACGTTTGGAAATTTCACCTGACTCTGAAGAACTCAACTTCGCCAAAATGGCGTTGAAGCCTTCCTTCATACCTGTATTCGTGTCTTGCAAACTCCTCTCCAGGCAATGAATCCTCTGATCGAGAGTGGATCGAACCGACTGCTCTGATGCTTCAATTTGAGTTCTGACTTCTGCACGGACTCGAGTGAACTCTTGTTGCATGTCCTGGCGGAGCTTCTTCTCATTTTCCTGGTTACTCTTGGTAGCTTGGGTAAGGTCTTTAATCTGAACCTGAATGGCTGCAATGTCAGACGCTTGGGATGTCGTAACGAATGTGGAAGCATGGGACGATTGACTAGCTTTGGATGACCAGGTTCGATAGCGATTGGATGACTCGGAGGAGTGACTATTAATTGAACTGTCTTCTAAGACTGGATTCCAACGGGACCAAGGGTCCCATGTGTCCTGAGTCGTGTTGGTGTGTGACGAACTAGCAGGTGCAGAGACTGGTGGTAAGGACCGCGGCTTCGTACCTCCAGCTAAGACAGTAGGCTTGGACGGCGTTCTTGGTGCGACGGGGGCAATCAAAACGGTGGATTTGCCCCAGAGATAATGACAGGCTTCCACATGATCGCTGGCAGCTAATAACCATGTGTTCGCGGTAAGACTGCGCACTGGCCTCATCCGAAGGGCTTGTTTCTCCAGCCAAGTACGGATGTCGTCTTGGGTCACTCCGTGAGGTAACGGTGAAAGCTTAACAAAACAGTTGGCTGGAATATGACTTTGCTTCGGATGCTCGGGAGTCAAAAGAGCCTGAGCTTCTTCATAGACTGAGCTGGGGACTCGAATCCCGTAACTCTGTTTGCCGCGGGTGGAGATCACTAGTCCAGCGTGTTCCGGAACTTTTTTCGCCTCTTCCAAAGCTTGAGTTCGGTCTTTATCACGGAGCCAGATCACTGCGAAAGTCGGATCGATAACGGTTCCAAGCTTCCAGATTGCGCGAAGAGGGCTTTCGCATAATTGGGACCAAAGGACATCGCCAGTCTCTGAACGCCATGCAGTAAAAGCAAGGACTGAGGTCGACTCTGTTGAGATGTCCGCCTGGTCTTGTCCCCGTAGGGTGGCCTTAGTGCCTTCAATATAATGGACGCAGGCTGCTATGACGACTTTGGTACCATATTTGTCTGTTGCAGGCAAGTTATGCAAATGACATGCTGCGTTGCGCATGGGACAGGATTGGCCTAAAACCACCATGATACAAGGTTGTTGTGGACTTTGATGGGAATCTGCGAATGTTTTGGCATCACAAGCATCGACAAGGAAGACTCCGTGGGGCTGTGTACAATCGGATTGAATAGATATTGGGGTTCCGCTCGTGTCGTGAAAAAGGTCCGCTGGCAAGGTAAAGTCGGTTGCCTTGTGAGTTGGTGCTTCGTACAAGTGCTTTGTGGCTGCACGGCGGACTCTTTTTGTGAGGTCAGCCTCTAAATCAACGAACTCGGGCAAGGCGATGTTGAAGTGAAGAGCTGTGTGTTTGACTTGTTCGAGCTTAGCTTCTGCGTCCCTCATTGCCAGGATTTGTTGAATTCGGGACACCCCTGCCAGGGTTAACACTTCTTTGACAAATTGTGGGGTTGTGATGCTTGAGGCTCCGCTCTGTAGGAGGAAATCTGTAAGTGACTGGTTGGTCCGTAAGGCCAAATCCGTTTTGTTTCCTCCCCCGGTAAGCACTCCAACCAGGTGTACCCGATTGAGGGGAGATTCTCGATCTTCTTGGCTAACATATCCCGCAAAATTCTCTTCAGGCGACAATCGTTTGCCTCTTAGTATAGACCGAACTGGGACTAAAGGTCCGAGCAGGCTCGATGCAGAATGCCAGGCATTGGCAAACACATCCGTCTTAGTGGTCAAGGGAAGGTGTCCTTTCCAGATGACTGTATCCCATAGTTTAAGTGACAGCGTGATGGTATTGGTGGTAGAAGGGACACTCAATGGGATGTACCACGTGGTAACATGAGCTGCCACAAGGTTGCGGATTGCAATGGCGTCAACGAAAAGCCGAGTGCTGTTCGGGATAACAGTCAGTTGTTTACGTGAGGATTGTGGATGTGATTGTTGTAGTTCGAAAATCTGCCATCCTACGGACTCGAGAAGGTCGGTAACCCCACTTGCATGACATGTTTGCAAAAATAGTGCTGCTTCTGAGCTAGTCATAGTGGCCTGCAACCATTCTCCCATATCGAGGAAGGTGCCATCTAGGGTGTCATCGAGATGGGTCACCGGTGGCTCCACAAATCTAGCAACAGTAACTTGGCGGGGCTTGGCAGTTGCGTCAAGTTTAGTCAGCATATGATTGCAAAGATGAAATGGACGTGAACAATCTTGTGCGAGAGCCCTACTTAAAGTTGCGATTGTTTCGGATTCTTGTACTTGCTGGACAATCGTTTTGTCTGGCATGAGCACCACGGTCCATTTATCGGCAGTTGTGCTAAAAGACTGCTCCTGCAGGCACAGACGAAAAAATTCCGGAATGGTAAAGACCATCTGAACCCCCCAGAAAGTATCAGTTGCAACGACCGGAATGGCTAAATCAGGACTGTCAAAAGGCAACCAGTTGATCTGTTCAACGTCATACGTACTAAACAAGAAGGCAAAAACTGGCAAAATGGGAAGCCCTGACTGGACGAATAGGGTACGATGCTTATTGCCTTGCACAAAGATAACCTTGGTCAGTGGAGGTGAGTCAAGGTAGCTCATGTCCCAAGGAGCTGTCGCGGGCACCATCTTTGGTGTGATGGCGAAAGTACCTGTGTGAATATCAATGATGCAATCAGAATTCTGTGCATGAAGTCGAGATGCCATAGCCGAGAGGAATAAGTCATGCGGGAAAGAGTCGAATTCCAGGTGGGTAAAATGGCCCAAAACGTTGAAAAGGCCAATCAAAGCGTGAGGCACGCTGATGGCGTTGCCGATGATGTGGTTCAAGAGGCGTGGGTTGAGCGGTCCTTGCCATTCTACGGACAGGCCTTGGAGCCATAGGAGTTCCGGTCCGGCTAAAAAACGAAGTCTGCCTTGATGTCGCAGGAGGGAACCGAAAATACCTCTCTGTGACTGAGAGTCAGCATCGATTTCATGTCCGAATGCATAGCTTGCCATGATACATTGAACCCGGTCATTGGGAGTGCGTAGCCGAAACCTAAGCACATCTTTAAAAGATCTTGGCGTTGCTCCTGGAATCTTAGTAGGCTCGAAGTATAACTTGGCCGTGGCTAGGTCCAGGGGTGCCGACGTAACCTCAATGATCGCTTCATCTGTGAGCAAGCAATGGCTTTCATGAAGGGACAACGATCGAGATGGATGTGGATTCCAAGGCTTGCAAGCGAAATGCTTAAGGCCGTACGAACATCGTCGGAATGCAATTAAGATGAGCCGAGGTCGCGATTGAGGGAGCCAATCATCGAGATTCAACACTTCTTGCCATGCCACCTGAAAGTTCCCCCAATTCAAAAGCTCAAGGATCAGTGGAAAATGAACATGGCGATCGTAGACTAGCTACTTCTTCCAGAACCAGAATCTTGGGTTGCAGCAGGAGAGTTTTTAATATGGTGTCGATGATTACCTGTCCTTCAGGTTTCTCAAGACCAGCTGCGGTGCTAGCATTCGAGAACGCCGGGCAGGGTGGAGATGCGGTAACGATGTCAACAGGCTCACAGAAAAGCAAATACCACCCTAAGCTAACATCGGTCTGCAGAGTTATAGGAGCCTCCCGGTAATGGAAACATTCGTCTCGAAGTCTGAAAACGTCCTCGGGTTGGGCCGCGATGGCACTATCTGTGTAGTTTCGAGCGTACCACGTGGCAACGCAATGGTCATGATCGATGGCAAATTTGGTCTGAATCGGGTACCCCATGGTGGACAGAATCTTGGTTGCTTGTGTCCATCCGCTGAATGCTCCCGAGCAAAGTTCACCTACGTCCAGATTTGTTGTAGGATGGTTTCGACCTGTACGAAAGATTCGAATACCTGACTCAAGATCATGAACTTGGACCACGACTTGGGAACGCAAAAACTGAACTCGGCCTCTATAGATGATAGCCTCAACATGTGGAGGAATTAAATCAGCCGATCGAGAGGGCACTTGCAGAACGACTTCGGTAATTTTGTTATGTGAACAAGGCTCATGAAGGACGTTCTCTTGGCAAAAATGTGAGGCCCACTGTAGTGGAGATGGCTTGATATAAGCTATGAACGAGGCGATGGTATCATTGACCTCTACCATTCTATCCACTTCGACAAATGCCGTGAGGCGATCGACACAAGGACAAATGTATGGCCTCTGTACATGACTGCGGATTTTTGTGAGGATGTTAGCTTTTGTAGCCTGCGAAATTGCAGTCCATGAGGCTGGCTTTGACACTGGTGTAGATTGTGGAAACATGCCCCCGAAACGGAGGATATGATGGGAACTCCATGTGTCCATGTGGGCCAAAAAGTAAGTCCTGATTTGAGTGGCAAAAGTCACCAGACTCTGATGCGGGGCATGTCGTGTCCAAGTACTGAGCGCCTCTTCAAAAATGAGGGTCTTGATTCGTGAGTTAGGCATCACTGCAATGCGCTGAAGGAGCAGCGTCGCATCGTGGAGAATCGGTGCTTGACAGTGTTCCTGAAGGGAGTACAGTAAAAGCCAGCCGCACAAATGCGGGGGTGACTGCATTGGAATGGCTTGTATATGGACTCTGTCAGGCGAGGCTTCCAACAACGTTGCAATAGCTTCAAAAAGTGGCGGCATGTCACGGCTTCTGGGGTCAGGGACGACGGCTGTCAGCATCCAGCGATTCTGGTGTTGAGTACCGGAAATGGAAATCCAGTGGTAGTTGAGCGTCACAAAGAAAAGCACCTTAGTATACCCAGCCACACTGGGGAGATCATTAACGAAAGGTTCTAGCTGGCCGGTGACAGGATCGAAATGAAGTGGACCTGGCAAAAATCTATCAAGAATCTGCATTCTTGTCATCTGGAGTATGAGTTCAACTTCGAAGTTGGTGAGCCAGGCAGGCTGGATGAGCATAGTACGTAACCAGTTGATCTCCCGTTCTCTGTTCGTGGGTGGTCTTGGCACCTGGTTAACCTCTTGGACATACTCTTCTTGTGGACCCACGAACATAACCGTCGAAACGACCTCAGGCAGTCGTGTATCGGGTTGATCACGAGCATAAGCGGACATGAAGGCACGACGACACTCTTCGGCAAAATTACGGAGACAACTGGGTGCATTGGTGCGATTCCAGTGTCGTTGCGCTCGGTTTAAGACGCTATCGATCCGAGCTTGAGTCTGTTCCGTAGCATGGATTAGCGGTTGAAGACATGTCTGCATAGCGAAATTGGTATACCATCGGAACAAAATAGTCCATCCGCACATGGTAACTACTTCGTGAGTAGTATCAATTGTAACCAGCATTCTGTTGGTGGGAATCTGCAGAATTCGAGAAACCTCCAGGATAACCATGGTATGATGTTCCTGGGGCCACTGAATGAGAACCACATGAACCGGTTCGGTGCGGCGATCAACCTCGACTGCACACCAGTGTGCTTCTACCAGAAATAGGAGGATATTTAGATATCCATTATTGCATTGGAGCTGATCTTCCGCTGCCATCAAATGCTGGAGATCTCGGCTGGGGCTCCACTGAATAAGTGGCCCGATAGTAATATCGGACCTCCATGTCTGAAGTAGACGCAGGAACCATAGTGCTTCATCAGAGGCCCACCATCCATTGTCTTGTGTGGCTGCGGCACATCGCTCTGCAAATGGTGGGTTTGGCGCCATATGTATGATTTCACATCGTCCCCACGCAGGATGCCCCCCGACATAGATGGCCTGGCCCCATCCTCGGAATGTTGCGGCATGTGAGAGGTCGTTTACGGGTACAGCCCCACTAGATGAAGTTGCCTGTAGTAGATCCTGTATTGGAGTTCGGAGAATGTCTTGTATCGTCATGGCCGGATCAAGTACAGCTCCTAGATCTGTAACGCTGTGGAATGGTCGTGGAGTCATCTTTCTAATATCGAAAAGCAAGGATCTGTCATTGAATTGTCGTAGATCTGTCGCATCGATGACGATCTCACGCGTGTGAATAACTGTTGGAAAATCCACCGTTGGCTGCAAAGTAAAAGAGTTCGAAGCATTGGTGGAATCCTGGCAAAAAAATTCCTTGGGGTGGCACAGGAAGTACAACATCATTGTTCTGATGTCGAGGTACATCGGGTAATGCATAAACACCCCTTAAGGGTGTATGATCATGAGCTTGATGGCCACCATCAGTCATAGGGATATACATCTGTCTGTCAGTAAAATCTGCAAAGCCAGAGCGGGACAAGCTAGTGCCATATAATGTCTCACGAGTTCCAATGGAGCTCTGTTGATGATGTGGTGGTGGTAAAGTCCCTGAACATTGCAGCACCTCTGAGAATAGTTTGGAGTCGTGTGGATCCTGAAACCACAACTGTAGAGGATCGAGGTCGCTAAACAAAGAATGGTGTCCATCTGAGATTCTGCGGTTGCCACTGGGTACAGCCCCACTCGAGATGGTAAACTGTCGTGGTCGATGACATTCTTCATGGAAAAACTG
>CAXAMN010026373.1:324928-346521 GCA_963970005.1 Durusdinium trenchii
GCCTTGGAGGTGGAAGAGTCTGCTTCGAAATCAGTATGTCTGTCTGTAGTGTCGAAAGAATTGGAATATATTCGCTTGTGAGGAAACAATCCATAGTGCCACGGTTGTGAATGGGTACAGCCCCACTTGATATGGTGAGATGTGGTAGAGCTTGCACATGACTGGTGACATCAATTGCATTTGCAACAGATTCCTTCCAATCTGATTGACAGCTGATATACAGTTCTAAATGATCAAGTAGGAGAGATGCTGAACTGTGAGGCCACACATGGGCAGAAAAAGTGGAAGTAATACCTCCCTGTAGGTCTTGTCGAGTGTCATTCGCAAAGATAGATCTGTTCTGGCAAATTTGAGTGTAACTCTCCTTGAAGTAGGACGAGCTACCCATGGACTTTGCTCCGTTGCATGCGAACCGTGCTCCCGTTCTGGCCCAGTCAAAAATCAAACGGGTAGACCGCTCCGCGTGTATGGCATTGCCGACAGGACTTTGGTGGACCTGTATTTCCCCCTCAGTGAAGGGAACAGGGGATTCCCTACCAAACGGTGTGGTAGATCTGTTGTAATAGGAGGCACTATCAAAGATGTCGGAATCATTTCGACTGATGATCGAAAGGTCAGCTTTTTGGTGTGTAGGACATCTGCAGGGATTGTCAGTCACTTCAGCTGAAGTTTGTACCATACCTAAAACATCACTATTCTGATGTTGAAGAGCAAGGAGTTGCTGACGCCCATCCCTTAAGGGTTCAGTTGGTGACTCAAATTCTGGGTCCGATGTCATTTGTCCTGACAGAAAAGGCTGAAAGCTTGTAAGACCAGAAGAGAAGATCACGAAAGGTCTTGGAGCACGATATCCCGAATATTGCCGAGGCCAATCAATGCTCTCGTATGTCGCTGGAGTCACACTGTTAAAGTACTCTGCGTTCTGATTGTATGAGATTGCAAAATCAAGTACATCCCCACTATTGATGTTTTGATATAGTGGAACAGGAGCGATTCGACCTGGGTCATTCTTATGGCAAAAACCTGTATGCCAAGTCACGAGTACTGATCTTGATTGGCCTAACGAAACTGCCATAGTTGGTCTGATGTATTCTGGTGTTTGAATCTCCAAAGCATTCGTTACATCACGGTTGGTATTATTGCGTTGCGATATAATCTCGTGTTGACCAACACAAGTTGGATGCAATTGCTGGAACAGTGGCAAACAAGGAGGAATGAGGACATCTCGTACAGTTGTCAAACGAACTGTACAACTTGCTTGAAATGCTGTCCAGCAATGAAAAGCTGTTGCGAAGATAGACATAGTAGGAACGTCGACACAAGTGGCCTGATGAATTAAGTCTTGACGGTCGGCATGCTGTGGTGGGCCAAAATGGCCCTCTCGAATTAGAGAGACTCTTGTGTTCAGTATTGGCACATCTGGAGGCAAATGAAATGAAGTCTCAGACAAAATTGCAATATCAGGGTCAGTCGTTTTGGCATACTCATATTGTCTCCTTTGCTTGTTCCCAAACTGACCAGGAAAGGGCTCAAACCTTGCACAGTAAGGCGGGTGTAGACCTGACACATCTTCCCAACAGTGCTTCGTGTTTATGGGGTATGATGCGAAGCACGACTTCAAACCGTCTGAACACGACCCCGTTGGCATGGACGTGAAAATCGCCTTGAACCATGTTGAGACACGGTGTGAAAAGGTGTATTGACACCGTGGTTGCATGGAGTGATCTGATGACAAAAGGCCAGGATCGGCCTGTTCAGCACGCATCTCTGAGGATATGAAATGCGCACTCCATGGTTCAAAATACTGGTCTTCGTTGACATCCGTGAGAGTACTACCATTCATGTCATGCGGCGCATATGCATAGGCCCATGGCTCCATCATTAGAAATGGATCTTCCTGTGGGAAAACCTGTGCTCCCCCAAAGTCATGGTGTGACTGAAGTGTCACATCAGGGTCGACCATGCTTGTTGGAGATAAAGTCGGAGAGTTCACTGAGGTCTGACCATTTTGTGTAGATGGGATGGCTTCGTCTGATACTGTTGAAAAACTGTCAGCGTCACCAGAATGGGCCTGATGCTTGCAGGTCGTCTGTGTGCCAGTCGATTGTATGTTGACAAATCTCCAGCACCATGGTTCCCACAATGCAGTGTCTTCTTGGATAAGCCCGAAACCTGTTACCGACTCAGAGCGGGCATAGTCTTGCGCCCATGGCTCGAAAGTTTCCGGGATCGGTCGATAAAGCGGATCAGTGCATCCAGGAGGTATGTTTGGTTGATCGCGCATCAAAAAAGGATCCGGCAGCACCTGAGTGTCGGCAGGTCGAACGATACCCATCTGAAGACACCCTCCAATCTTCCAGGTATACATCTGCGAAGACTCACAAGTGTTCATGCAGGCAAGAACTGAATGAGACACTTTCAAGATGCACTTGGTACCATCTGTCTTTATGCACTCGACCACTGCAAAGTCACGGTGTCGATGTAAGACCAGGTGTGGCAAAAGGTCTTCTTTGGAATCGGCACGCCACCGAGTCTCCGCATGAAACAGGTGGCGGATGATACCATCGCGCGCCCCTCCGTGGGCTCTCATGGCCCAATTCGTACCCCCACCAGGGAGTGGGGGCGACAGGCGCGCCTCGCGAAGGCTTGGGCCAAGACGCCTCTGGCCTTACTACTAGGAACAAGAAGCCACTAGCGAAGGGCATCGCTATTCGGTTGGAGGCCATCGCTATTAGGAGCAAGAAGCGACTAAAAGGAGGCGCCCATGGGGACAGTAGAGTAGATTCTTGTTTGAAGTTGTGGGTGGCATCTGGTAGTATGGTAACAATACCAGATCATTAGAATTGTCTTGCAAACATTCGTATGATGCAAAACAACCAACCGATGGGTTCTCGTTGAGTCTTCCTTCTATCAAGACATGATGCGGACCAAATTGTTTTTCGATGAGAAGCTGAGAGTCTTTGACAACGGCTAGTTTTGGAGGATCCTCCAAAAGAAATATGAAATCCCAAAGTGGTGGTTAGTATCAGACATTTGTGGACGGATTCCTTTTTGTAGGATACTAATAGCGATGGCCTCCACCCTACTAGCGATCACCTCCAACCCAAAGAAGCTGTGGCCTCCAACCTAATAGCTCCTTTTTGTATGATACTATGTGATAAACCTCAAGAAAGGATGCAACCAGTCTTCATCCGGTTGCTGTCTGGACCCACATCGCGGCAGGGAAAGCCTCCGCTTGCTACGCTGTGGCTTGCAGGGCTTGTGCGACCTCCCACAGCTCAACGCGCCAGAGGGGCGGAGGCCAGCGCGCCAAGAGAGGCATCGAAAGAACCAAGCCGCCCCTGATCAGAGTAGGTGAAGATACTGGGACAGATTCTGCTTGATCGCTGATGTTATTCCGTCACACTGGTGAATTGTGTGATGCCTGGGTCAAGATCGGCTTGGCACCGAACCCCAGTGACCGGCCTCCCAACGCCAGGAGTTCCTGGGCACTGGGAAAAACAAAGCGACTAGCGATGGCCTCCAACCTAGCAGATGATCCTTGGGAGAAAAAGAAATCTGAGACTGGACATGTTAAAGAGATGCGATCCTCCGATCCACATCTTTCTTTCCCGATCCTGCGACGGAACTGACGCACTTGGCGGTTTGGGAGACCGGAGGCTCCGGCTCCTGCACCTCCATGGCAATGCCTTCCGCTCCCTACGGGGCTTGGATGCGGCAGGGAGGCCCAGCAGTCCCGAGCAGGTGAATCTTGATGGAGGTTAACAGTGTCGAAACATCTTGGTTACACCCTTGACACCGAGATCTCATCTAAAACTCTTTTGCTTGCTGCACACAGTAATTATGTGCCTGGTCTAAAAACGTATGGTGTATGTGAACAGGTTAGTTGTGCTGGCAATTGTACATGTGAACGACATAAGTCGGGGTCTGAACTTGTTTGGAGGCTCGACAACTAGTTGTTTGCAAGTAATTGGTTTAAAGTATGTCGTGGGTACATCATGTGTGAACCACTGAATAGCCAGGGAAAACCAGCAACTTGATATCTTTCTGCCACGGAAAGCTCTACTAGCAGTTCCTATGGTTATTGAGACTGTGTAGTTGCATCCAGAGATTCTGGTTGTGTTCTGTGTTGACATCTGATGTAGTTTCCACCAACTGTCGCGAGGCAACCAGCATGGATTGTCATCATTTGGGCAGGACGGTGCACCGTTTGAACTATCCATTGCAAAAAGCAACACACAACCAACGATTCCACGCCAACGGTGTGTGTTTGGCCCGGTCGACCGAGGTGTGTCCCGCTTTGGAGGAGCTCACCGTCAGTTCCAACGACCTTCAAAACCTCGAGGGTCTCCAGGGCTTGCAGCAACTCAGGCGGGGGATCATCGGGGATCGAAGGAAACGTCCAAACAAACGGAATCTGAAACGATCGAAAGAGAAGCTCCTTTTTTCATCTGATTGAACATGTCCCGCTACTTAGTAGCTCCTGGCATCGCTACGAACGGAAGGGCATCGCTACGAACGGAGCGATCGGACGCTACTAGGAACAAGAATGCTACTAGGGGCTCCTGGCATGGCTACTAGGAGCAAGGACGCTATTAGGGGCTCCTGGCCGTACTACTAGGAGCAAGAAGCTATTGGAAACAATAAACAGAATTAGAATAGAATTAAGTTTCCTTTTAAAATCACCTTTACCTTCCTTTTTCGCAGATTCGGATTTGGGACCACGAAGGGTGGCGGGTCTCTCAAACCCGAGGCTCCTGGACCTCTCGTGCAACTGCCTCTCCAACCTCGACGGCCTCGGGAAGCTACGACGCTTGCAGGTCGTGACCGGTGGATGGAGAGAGGGCGATGGGGAGAGGTTGTGGATGGTTTCCAGCGATTCACTTGGCTGGTTTGGGTGTTTGGATGCATGTTGTGGATCGTTGGCCTAGCTTCAAAGAAGAGGTTATATTTTTCGGTATCAAAGGGTCAACGTGTGCCCTTTGAGTGGGTGGTGGACATGCAAGTAGCTATGTCAAATGTAGATTTGAAGTGCTTCGATAATGCAGTTTTGGAATTCGCAGACATGCATTTGTTTGACCAAAGACGGTGAAGAACTTGCACAGAGACACTTCCCCCAAGGAGAGATCTGGGTAAGACAACAGGTTGTTTGGCAAGCAGTTCTTACTTTACCCCTATAAGCAAACATCTACTCCACAAACACTCTGATGTTGTATCGAAAATGTCTTTGCCGGATACCTTTGGAGAAAAACACCTTGGCAGTTCCCCGTTCCTCGAGTTGCCCCAAGCGGCCCAAGCTTTTAGGAAGAGGAAGGAGACAACACTGGATCAGTGGAGCTTATCTCTTCAGCATCTCCAAGCATGTTGGGCTTAAACAAAAAGAAGAAAGAAAGACCATCAAAAAAAGAAAAGAGAAAGAAGGAAGAAAGAAGAAAAGGACAGAAAAGAAGCAAAGAAAAAGTGAAAAAAAAACAAGACATCGCTTCCTGTGTTGTTTCTTGGTCTCTCCCTTCCCACCGATCCCTCACACTTTGGAGGAGCTCCGGGTGGCCTACAACCAGATCAGCCCGGAAACGTAGAGGGAGGAGTCGCCCAAGAGACTGGGAGGAGAAGCCCAAGAGACTGATCAGTGACTGTCTCGGAGACTGTCTCGTCTGATTTAGGAGACTGTCTCGGAGATGGTTGTTTTTTTGAGGAAAGAGCTGGGAGTCACGAACGCAAAGTGAGTGTTCATGTGACTTATGTATTATTCAAGAAATACGGCTGGAGGAACTGCACAAGCTACAAGCTCAACTGTAATGGTGGTTTCAACCTACTGTAATAGCAATGGCCTCCACCCTAGTAGCGATGGCCTCCAACCTAGAATGAGGTTCAGGGCACTGCCTGACTTTACACCAGTGCTCCATCGCAAGACCTATCGTCATTGTGACTACACGGGCCCCAAAGTGACAACGGTGACAACTGTGACGAGACAACAGGTTCATCCTTCCTCAACCATGCAGCTGAAAACAATGGCGCATCATCACAGTGGACTGCATCGAGTTCGTTGAAGCGTCGTACAGAGGCTGACGGACAAAGAAGCATCGTACAGTCTGTTGTTTGGTGCATCTTGAGTGGAAAGAACAGGGCTTGTCTCAATGGCTAAATGTCCAGCAGCACTTTGGAAGAGCAATCGAACGTACTCATGAAGGACAAGAGGATGGTGATGAAGGACATGCTCATGAGTTGCGTGCCGATGAGAAAGGTCGGATGCCCACCCTAGTAGCGTCCTTGCTAGCAGTAATGGCCTCCATCCTTGTAACCTTGTAGCTTATTGTTACTAAGAACTTCAAAGACATGCTAGAAAGCTTCTTGTTACTAGTAGCAAAAGGAACCTAATAGGAATGGCCTCCACCCTAGTAGCATCTTGCTACTAGAAGGCGATGGCCCGACGGACTCAGAGGGTGCGTCCCTGCAGATCGACGTCAAAATCTGTCGCACCGTTACCTCGACAGCGATGCCACTTTGGCCATGGTTCTGTCCCTGTTGTTTTGCACCACTCCACTGAATCCCGGCACAGATTCTATGTGTTCAAATATTCTTCAGATATTTTTGGTTTTTCTTTTGGCGTTTGTTGTGTTTTTATCACGAAAGCTAGCATCAGCTAGCTGGAGTTGCTCTTGCTTTAGCAAGTCAAGGGCTCGCAGCCTCGAGAATCATGAATCACGTGAAAACTTCACGTGTAGGGGGGCCCCCCCCCCCACGGGTTCAACTCCCCCCTGGGACGCTTCCGGTACGTGCTATAGTGCTATGTTTAGGTGGCAGGTGAAGTAGGCCACTGTTTGAGTTTGGAAGGGGGGGCATGAAACATGAAATTTACGCGAGGGTTCAAGGCTTCAATGATGAGCATCACGGGAAGTTTGAAACCAGGCGTATCAGATACACGTGCCTTTGAGCTTCCTTCGGCATCTCAGTGCATATGGCTGACACTTCACTCGACAAAGATGCTCAAACAAACATACATAAACCAGGTGTATCTGATACGCCTGGTTTGTGACTTCCCGTGATGCTCATGATGCTGCGTTGCTTTTCTTCAGTCCCTCATTACATATACATGACGATGCAACAGCAGATTCAACAAGCTCACATGTTCATGACATCGACATCGATAGAAGAAACCAAACAAATCATGCAAGCAGCTTTGTTTTGCCTCTGGGACACCTCTTGGGCACCTCTTATGGCATCCACACTGGTTCAACTCCTCCGTGGAGGTTTTGGGATACGGTGCAACAGATTCAACAAGCTCACCGGTTCGTGAACACATCGGATGCATCGAACAGTGTGGCAAAGTCCAGCCACGCTTCCTTAATTATCGGGGACTTCAATTCTAAGGTTGGCTGTGTCATTGCTGTTTGTGTGTCTTACATGTTCACAACGTTTTACCTCATGAGCATTTGCCTCACTCCGCTTGATGTCCCACCAGTCCGGATGCACCCCTGCTAGCTTTCGTCACCTACCCTCGGCCTCAAGTGTGTTTTTTCCTTTCGTTCTGCCCAGAACCGCACTGCAAAAAGGAGAACAAGTGTTTCGTTTACATGGTTTTTCGTCGACTCGTGCCCTTCCAGTTGGCTCGGAGAGACAGACGGCGCATCTTCGATGTGCTGCCGCACTTGGGGCTGCGACCGCAGCCCTTGGTGTTGTTCGCCCATTTGGGTGACATGTTGTTAGCATCCGGATCTCCGAAACCTCAAACCTGGTAGTTGATCAGGCTCGGACTTGGTGGCGCAATGACCGGCCATGCAGGGTTGGTCCCAAGAAAACCCACCATGCCCTAAGAAAGGTCATGTTACACTACTTGCTACTAGGCTGGAGCCCATCGCTAGTAAGTTGGAGGCCATTTCTAAGCTCCACTCCCGGTCATGTTACTTCCACTTGCTTCAGTCCCTCAAAGGCCATTTGGAGCCTTTGGCGGCGCTACGCCCTGGCAGTCAGCAAGGGCTCTCAGCTGCCAGAGCTGCCGGAACTGTACAAGAAAGTTAAGCACAATCCATGAGAGCAGGAATTGGGACAGGTTAGGTTGGAGAACCGTCCACAAAACAAGTACACTTTGGGGGCTCGCTGGGGGCGAAAACTTGGATGCTTTTTGCATCTAGCGGTGGCATTTGGAGGTCTTCCATGTAGTTTGGTTGATTGGCACAGAAGACTCAGGCTCTCAGGGTGCAAATCAACAAATCTTCATTTGCAAAGAAAAAGCCGGAGCTTTGCCGCAATCGTTCCTTCCCGTACTTCAAAGCCCATCACCACTAGGGCAGAGGCCATCGCTACTAGGTTGGAGGCATTTTCCAGAAGACTTAAATAGCTAGTAGGTTAAATAGATAAAGTAGTTTGGTAGCTATTAGCTTGCTGAGCTGCTAGGCTCAAGTTGTTGGACTTGCGCGACAATGCTGTGGCGCGCGGCGCTCGGGAGATAGGAAATTCGCGGAGACCGTGGACAATGGAGACCCATCAAGTGGATGGTTTGACTTCGATCCCAAAGTATCCCAGAGTGGAGTAGAGTGCAGATTTAACTTAATTAAGATGTTTGTCAGTAAAAGCCAACTCTTGCTAGTCATTCTTGCAAGGATTGTTGAGATCCAATCGCAGGTTCCTTCCAAGAGGTTCCAGTATTGCCATGCAACATCAAATTGGCCTGAAGTAGCATTCCTCGAGAGACTGGCTTTCCCCACAGAATGTGATTCTGTCGAAGCGTCAATCCTGCTTGTAAGTTCGGAACTGCATGAATTCAAACTCCGTCAATTTGTTCGTGAGGTAGAATTGGACCGGTTCGCAAGCAGTGTATTTCACCGAAATCGCTTCTGGTTTTTTGGGCAGTAAGAAGCTACTAGGAGCAAATGGCATCGCTACGAACGGAGCAAGGACGCTACTAGGGGCGCTCCTGGCCTTACTACTAGGAGCAAGAAGCTACGATTGAATCCGGCATTCCCAAGACTTGTTCTCCCACCGTGACGACCTCGCAGTCTCGTCACCCAGGCACCTGGGGCAGTTGCTGTTCCTGGGTGGCCTCCCTTTGGAGGCGGAACACCGGAGTTCGATGTCGAAAGGCTCGGGGGATCTCCTCCCACCGGGCCGCGCCCAGTGGTGCCCAGGTTCTATAACAAGTCCACCGAAGGAATTGCATTCTTCACCGAGGAACGAAGGTTGTTGTTTGATCTTGAAACTTTGACCAAACCCACCAAACCTCTTGGTGATCGTGTGTGATTTGAGTGTTTCTTGTTTGTCTATCTTCTCCCAAAAGACTGGATCACAGGGTCCGTTTCGTTTCCTTCGTGATTCATCCGAGACTTCTTACCCTGACATTGTCAGCATGCCAAAGCTCCACAGTCGGGGGACCCACATGATTTACTCTGGGTTTTTCTGGGGGCATGAGACATATAGTGAAGATTGCCACAGGGCGTTCTAGCACATGGATCATATAAACTATATACTATATGTATACACTGGCATACAAAAACACCCTCAAGTCCAGGCCAACAAAGATATAGCCCAAACCAGTGGCAACGAAAGCTGGGCAAAGGGTCATCCGATAAACGAACCTCTTTGAAAGCTTTGCACCACCATGTCTGGTTGACTTATAAATTTGCCATCTCTTAGCTGCAAATCGGGCAGTTTGCCGGATTTGCCTGGGAAGAAGCGCCATTTGCGTTTTGCCAGGATCTACGTTTCCAAGCTGCAGGAGGAGCGGTCCAGTTTATGGAGCGAAGTACTTGTTACAGTACTAGTACCGATGCCCGGAGCCCCGTTCGTAGCGTCCTCTTGTTCCTAGTAATGCCAGGAGCCCCGTTCGTAGCGTCCTTGCCCCTAGTAGTGACCTGTTACATCCTACTCCTGCCACTCGCGAAGTCACTTCAGTCCAGATGCGACCCTGGTACAGCAGCTACGTACAGTGAAGATGTCGTAGAAGTCGGCTACCAGGGAAAGCGGAGAAAGCACAATTGTTTTCGATCAAAGAGAGTAGATCGACTGGCAGGAACTGGACGGGTCTTTTTCTGTGTTCTGCCGCTGGGTTTTTCTGCAGATTGCGGGTACCGTGTGTGTGACATGCTCTTCCACAGAAAGAAGGACCACTTGGTAGCATGAGACTAGTGAACTTCAGTGAAGGTCCATGGTGGTGGACCATTGTACGGAAGATCCAGCTGAATCTCACTTCGTGAGTTTATCCTGCCATGTTGATGACTCCCTCCAGTACACTTTTGAAACGATTTGCAACGTAACACCTGCGTAGCAAATTTACCCTTCCCATTGATTTGTAAGATGGACGTTGTATTGAGTAAGTTGTTTGACACCTCCAAGACCAGACCTTTGTGGCCAGGACAGCGGGGCAACCCGATCTGCCGGCTGCCAGGCAGGTCACGAGCCCCATCAGTTGGAAGCACAACCCCCATAGCGATGGCCTCCACCCTAATAGCTTCTTGCTACTAGAAACATCCACTTGGTCCCATCAGGCTCATGCCGATGGTTTTTAGTGTTTTTGAGACCAACACGTTAAGATTGACCACCAATCTATGACAATGGAAGATAGACAGTAATCCTACTACTGTAATTAGATTGTTTCTTGACAGGTTTGGAGCTACACTACCATTGTCCCGCTGCGCCACACATCGCAGGCTACCGCTCCGCGGTCTTCTCTGCAGCTCCAGACCTGCAGTGTTTGGACGAAGAGGCAGCGTTTGGAAACGACAGCGTTTGAGACGGGACGACAAGTGTCCTGCCCAAGTTTCTGAGAAGTGTGGAGTGGCTTCTGCCATCTTACGATCTATCACCAGATACCGAAAACACTCTTCCAAACTGCAGCAGCTGCGCGCAGTTTTGGACCCCAATAGCTGCGAGTATAGTTGAGGGCGCTACGAATTCGACAGCGTGAGCTCAGCGGCTGGAGCTCAGCCATTTGGTTTCATTGTGGACATGGGTTGAGGCCAAACCTCTCCGATCAATCCTACAGTCTGACGGAAGCGTGTTCCAGGTTGTGGGAAGCGAGGAACGAAGCAGTTTACTCCAGCCAGTGGCAGTCGGGCATCTCAGGTGTAGAGTGCAGGCCATCGCTAGTAAGTTGGGGGCCATCGCTATGAGAAACAAAAGAAGCTACGTTCGTAACAAAGGGCATCGCTACGAACGGAGCGATCGGACGCTACGAACGGGGCGCTCCTGGCCTTACACAAGAAGGCTACTAGGGGCTCCTGGCATCGCTACTAGGAGCAAGGACGCTACTAGGGGCTCCTGGCCTTACTACTAGGAACAAGGGCGCTACTAGGAGCAAAGGGCATCGCTACTCGGAACAAGAAGGCTACTAGGAACAAGAAGGCTACTAGGAACAAGTGCATCGCTTCTAGTAACAAGTGCCTTACTAGTAGTAACAAGAAGCTATTTAAGTTAATTCTAATAGCTTTTTGTTACTACTAGTAAGGCACCTGTTACTACTAGCGTGGCACTTGTTACTAGTAGCTAGAAGAAGGCTACTAGGATGTCAACTCCGATGTGTTCGGCGCTTCGACGATTTCGACGGGGTGTTCGGCCTAGTTTTCCCCGGAATCCCAGCATACAGACCCAGTTTCAACCAGCTTCGGGGGTTAAGAGATCTTGACAGCTGATTCTGAGCTGTTGTGTTTCTTCCAACTCTATTTGTGAGTGGGTAGCCACCCATAGGTTGTTGCACGAAGCTTTCTTTGCCGCAGCTTGCTTATGGTTGAACATATGTTGTTATTATATTGCGACTCGCTTGCCCAGGGCGCTGAGAGCAATGCGGTGTGGTGTTCTTTGGTTGATCCCACTCAATCTTCCAGCATGGAGCTCCAACTCAGAAAGCCAACTGCGGGCCTTTCCAGGGCCGCCAGAGTTTCAACTACTAGAGTCACTAGAGTTGTTTGGGCACCCTATCTTGAGACACACCTTTCCCACATTCTCTTCGAGGCTTTTGCTGTCGCCATTTGGCCAGCTGAGGCCAACTCAACCCTGTTAAGAGATCAACGTCTTTTAGACCCAGTTGCAACTCAAGTCATGAGAACTTCGAATTTGATCGGTTCCGGCCCCTGTCTAAAACGAAGAAACTGGGCGAGAGATGGCGAGAGGTTCCTTTCTGAGATGCATGTGTCATCATGCATCCAGGATTCAGGTTTGGTAAGACCGCAAAAACCGTCACTTTACTTTCACCACCTTGGTCCTAGGAGCAATCGCTACAATGTTTGCCACCGAGGTTCTGCCTCCGTGGCCAGAGACGAAGCTCCCCACCCTCCAGGCAGAGGCCTCTTCGGTTCTTCGCGAGTTCGAGAGTCGTCGAAACCAGGGTGAAAAGCAGGTTGGAGGCCATCGCTACTAGGAGCAAGGACGCTACTAGGGGCTCCTGGCCTTGCTCCTGGCATCGCTACTGGAAGCAAGCAAACAAATAGTAGGTTGGAGGCCATCACTACCAGGGTTCCTTTTTGCTATTCGGTTGGAGGTCATTGCTTCTAGGTTGGAGGCTATATCGCTATTAGGTTTCTTGTTTATTTCTTTCAAATGATCACCGGATCAACTGGGGCATTTGAGACAGGTTCGATGGGGCGGAAAATGATTCCGTGCCAGACCTCTGAGTGGATCAGAGTAACTAGAACCGCTACTTGTTCCGGTTCGTTTTTTAAGGCCAGTTTCGCCCCCTTCGTAGCGTCCGATGCCCTTGTTCCGTTCGTAGGTGAGGCCATCTGAGTTGTCTTTTCTTCACCCCCGTTTTGGTGGTGCGGCCACCAAGCTGACTCCGCAGCTCCCCTGTCTCCGTCACCGAAGACTGGAGTCGCAGCCAGGAAGGTGAGGCGGCAGAGGCTCGGGTGGGGAATGGCGCACTCCGTGCAGAACTCGAAGAACGATCGAAGAACGATCGAAGACGGAGTGCCGGGACAAGGCTGGCATCGTCTCCATCTTCTCATACCCCTTCTGGTCCATCGAAATTCAAGAATGCCTTCCATCCTGCACTTGGAATTTGGATGAATTTGGAATAGTGTATGCTCATGGCGTTGAGACGTCGCCTTGAAAGTTTGGAAAGTGTTCCCCAATGGCTCGAGCCCTATAGAACCGGATCCTGTGAATCAACACACTCTTGCTACCTCCATTTCAGGGATTGCATGGTAAGATCTTGCGGTAGCCTTCTCTGAATTGATGCAGACCGGACTTCCGATGATTCGGACGGAGTGTCACGTCCACGACCGTATCACTGTCCAGAGGTTCAGCGTTCACAGAATGTGCAGGCAGATGGTTCGCTTTACTACCAGATGAGAGAAAAGAAAAGGGAAAGAAAAGATATATATAAAAGAAACCGAAGAACGGTTGCCTCCAACCTAGAAGCAATGGCCTCCAACCTGACAGCGATGGCCTCCATCTAGAAGCAATGGGTTCCAACATGTTCCAACCTACTAGATATCTCATCAAGCATGCAACAGGGCAGTTACACACAGCTTATGACAAGGTAAACTCTAGTCAGATGCACTTGGAGTTTCGTGGTTGACCAGTTTGACCAAACTATCCCAAAGTTGCACAGGTTATCGAGTCGGTGCAAGTCCATCGTGACCTTCCTGTCATGATCGAATCCCTTGATGAAGTCATCCAGAATTTTGACCTTCGATTTCATAATATCAAGCGAAATGTCGTCCAAATCTAATGTTTGATGTTATTTGTAACAAGGTAAGGTTGAACTTGGGCATACGTGAAGTGTTAGTCTTCTACGTTCCTAAATAGATGCGCTTTTGGGGACCTTCACTTCGTGACTGGTTTTTCATTCTCTCTCTCCTTATTTTCTACACGTCCTGCACCCGTTGCAAGGGGCAGGTAGCTAGCTCGCGATACAGATCGCAAGTCATACAGGTTCAAAGGGGAGGGGCCGACGATCGGCCTATAGGAACAAAGACGCTACCAATCTGGGTTGCGCCAATCGTGCTTCTCCGAGGCGGCACAGCGCGAGCTGCGTGAGCAACTGCTGCGCTTACGACACGAGCACCACGAGCAGCTCGAGGTGCAAAGCCGGCGAAGGTCGTGTGCTCGTCCATCACGAAGGGTCAAAAAGGGATCCAAAAAGCTCCTAATAGCTTCTTGTTACTACTAGTAACAAGTGCCACGCTAGTAGTAACAGGTGCCTTACTAGTAGTAACAAAAAGCTATTGGCTATTAGGTAGAAGCTCTGCAAGAGCTGATTGACATAACAGGGCAACTAATGTTTTTGGAGGGTGGGAGGGATGACAATCTCCCTCAGCTGCAAGGCTCAAGATGAGCCTTGGATGTCACCTCCTGTTTTCGCTTTGGAGGTGACGCGCGAGCCCCTATGGTCCTGTTGGAGCAGGGAGAAGCCGCTAGCATCGTGACGATCCCGGACCTCCTGAATGTTCTGACAGTGCCTGACCGCATTTGGACTGCCTTCACTCACGTGGCAGGGGACCCTGGCAACGATGTCAGGCTGGTGGCAGCGATGCCACATTGGACAATTCCGCAGATAGTCGGAGCAGCAACCTTAGATGATGGCGAGCGGCTCACACCCATACAGGCGGCTCAAGTGGGGTTGGTTTGGCGCAATGCTAGATGGGTCATACACCTGAGAGGAGGTGGAGATGCAGACAAGTTCATTGATAACGATCCATGGGCTATGCCAAGCAGCGGTGGACCTCCTGACGGACATGATGCGACAGGAGTAGGAGCCTTGACGAAGGCGCCCACAGTGAGCAGTGCATCTGGCAGTAAGGAGAACCTCTTGAAGATGGCTAACCTGGTGGGCCAGACCGATGATTCAGAGATGAGGTTGCCGGATGCCTTGAAGCTCAACGAATGGTCCCAGCGGTATATTGCCGTGATGGGAGCTCCACCTCAAGAGGAAGAAGAGCCCACAGATGCCCAGTTGGCCGCACTTCACCATAGAGTGGCTGTTCAAAAGCAGCCGCCATATGTCGACTTCTCGGTGTGGCTGCCCTTCGGTAGGAGAGTCCTCAAGAACCAGAAGTTTCGTGCTTTCATACCGGTAGGTGATGGTTCGTTCATCATGAAGGAGCTCCCCGGTCCGCAGAACCTGCAACAATGGTTGGTGAGCTGGAGAGTGTTTAAGGCAGCGTGCATTTGTTTGAACATTGTGACGCTGGCGGCACTACAGCTCTATGAGAAGGTCATCGAGAAGTTGGTGCTCCAGTGGCCAAAGGCTTGGGGACTCATTGCACAGGCCGATGATAAGGCTAGAGCGGAGAAGTTGGAGAAGATCAGGAGATCAGTGGTCCTCGACATAGCTGCCGGAAGGCCTCCCCCAAGGGAATTCTCGGAAGAGGAACCTTGGACTGCTTGTTTCAGGGCCTTGGCGTTGGACGAGACCTTTTGGAACGAGCAGGTGAGACATCCGGCGGCGGCATGGTTGGCCAGCGGATCGCACGGATCCCCCAGACCTCCGGCAGAAGCTATGGCTTTAGCTCATCATCCGGGACCTCCTGCAGAACATGGGGATGGGGAGGAGAGAAGCGAACGCAGGAGACAGGCCAACAGAGATAAGAGGTCGGCGAAGCGCAAGCGGTGGGCAGCCGAGCGTGAGGAGCTGACCAACTTCAGGGAGCAGAGATCCAAGGGGGACTTCAACAAGGGCAAGAGCAAAGGCAAGGGTAAGGACCAGGCAGGTCAGGAGATCTGTTACAGTTGGGCAAAGAATGTCGGCGCATGTGCAGGCCTTGCAGCGGGGTCGGAATGCAAAGGCAAAGTCAAGCGGGTGCACAAGTGCATGTTGTGCCTCTCACCTTCTCACCCGAATGCGGAGTGTCCTAAGAAGACCGCATCCCCTGTGTGACCCTGAAGGGGCCGTGGGATAAAGGGTGCGGTTGACCTCTTGTGTCATGCGAGAGGGGATGGGCAGATACGCGTTCGTGTCGAAGCCGGGGTGAGGAGGGGGGCGGTTCGAGGGGCGTTTTGTGGTCGGATCGACGTCGTGTTTGAGGTGTCGCCTCAATCGTTGCGGAAGACTCGGACTGGACTACAGGACGGAGTTCGTGTGACGCCGGACAGCCAGGGCTCGAGGAGTTCGCGGGCTTAGGTCGGGCGACATGGCGGGATCTAGCAGGAGCCTGGACCAGCCGAGTGTGGATGACTTGCCCGAGCGAATCAGCGACGCCCTCAAGGCAGCCAGGGACTTCCCGGAGTACCAGGAGCTGAGAAAGTTCAGGTTCCTCCATATGTTCAGTGGCAAGGAGGATGTGCTCAGCAAATGCCTCAGTGAAATGGCAAAGCGAGAGGGCTTGCAGCTGGAGGTCTACAGCCTGGACAAGCAGGGCGAGGGAGATGTTGACCTAACCAAGGACCACCCGTTCATGGAGCTTAGAGAGGAGGCGAATGCATCAGCCTTCGATGCAGTGCACGCGGGGTTTCCTTGCAACACGTTCAGTCGTGCGAGATGGAACATGGTCAACAGAGGTCCTCCCCCCATCAGGTCACTTCAGCACATCTATGGCTTGCCGTCGAACTCACCGGAGGAGCAACAACAAGCTGATGTGGGAACTTTGCTGGCTTCGAGGTCGGTGGAAATCGTCGGGGCCGTGTTGAAGGACCAGCGGAAACGCAGAGTACCTCAGGCCGGGACTTTTAGAAAACCCTCCAGGAAGTGACACCAAAGAAGAAGGACCGGCCTGGGAACTGCCGGAGGTCAAGACATTCATGGAAGTGTTCGAGGGTCAAGTGGCAGACTATAACACCTGTGCGTACCAAGGAGAAGATCGCGTCAGGTGGTACAAGCCTGGGCGCTGGGCTGGGCGGTTGTGGAATTTGGAGACGATGAGCAAACCCTGCACCTGCGGCCAATGGATCCGACACGAACCATTGGTGGGATCGAAGCGCACGGCCCAAGCAGCGCAGTATCCAAAGATGCTGTGTGAAGAGTACTGCAAACTAGTCATCACTGCCTTCAAGCACACGCTGCAGCTGGAGTACTGGCGCAACAGGCTGGCCACAAAGACTGAAGAGGTGTCCGAGTTGAAACGTAAATGGTTGTTGAGCAAGGAGCGCGTTTACCAGGGACACCCCGATGGACGACCTGCGGCTGACCCATCGAAGCGGGTGTGGGAATCAACTCAAGTTTCACAGGACACCAGGCCACAGCTCGGCATGTCAAAGAAGGCGAGAAGAGAGGAGGAGAACGACCGCTTCATTGGTGGCATGAGGAATCCGGGACGTGCTGTAGAACGACTGTCAAGAGTGAGGCAGGTGGGTATGGACGTGTCTCGGATTTGGGATCGCTTCGTGTACGAATACCCGAGAGCGCTGGACATCGCCAAGAACTACGGGTCGGGTGGAAATAAGCCGGACATGGAGATCGAGATGATGTGGAAAGGTGCTTTGAAGCAGTTCTTCCAAACGAGGGCCTTCACCGACATCATCCTCAAAGACAAGTATGAGTTCGAGTCACCCCTGGACCCGGAGTTATGGGATGCTTGGCTGAGGGCGGCGGCGGACCCAGAGAAGCACCTGGTAGAATGGATTCGCAAGGGGGTTCCGCTGGGCATGAGTAAGGAAATTCCATGCTGTGGCATCTTCCCGTTGGCGGACGACCCAGAATTGGACATGGAAGAGATGCCTGAACTGGCGGACCAACTGGGCGCGGTCAACTATAAGTCCTTCACCGAGGAGCCAGCGCACGCCAGGGCGGAGTTGTCAAGGCTGGTGGAAGAAGGCTTCGCGGTGGTCCTCCCGACGGCAAAGGCGCAGGAGGTGCACAAGAGGGGCATCGTGTCGAAGTTGGCGCTCCTGATCAAGAGCAAGGAGGATGGCAGCGTCAAGCGGAGGATCATCATAGACTTGCTGCGGTCAGGCGGAAACGCCAGATGCAAGGTGCCGGAGCGGATCGTGCTGCCAAGGGTGGTGGACGTGATAGATGGCTTCAGGTACCTGTGGAGCACGAGGGACCGCATGAAGAGCAAGTCGAGAGATGAGGAGTGGGAGCTTGATGAGGACCGGCCGGAGGGGGGCATCTTCGACTTTGAACTGGTGACGGCAGATCTGAGTGATGCCTACTGCCACTTGCCGGTTCACCCTGACGAGCACGCGAACTGCTTGAGCCCAGGGCTGCATCAATCCGAAACGCTCATGTGGGTCGCAATGCTCTTTGGCTTCAAAGGTGCTCCTCTATTGATGGGCAGGTTTGCTGCTTGCCTGGCGAGGATTTGGCAATCACTCATCGCGCCATCGGAGTTGCAGAGTCAGCTCTACATGGATGATCCAATGTGGATTCTTCGCGGTCCGACTTCCAGAAGGAACAGAAACCTGGCCCTCCTATTGTATACAGCACGAGCCTTGGGCATCAACTTGGCGTGGCACAAGGGGTCACGGGGAACCCAGCTATCCTGGATCGGGGTGATGTTTGAGGTCATCCAGGCGGAGGCAGTAGTCAAGCTCACGGTGCCGAAGAAGATGATGGCCGAGGTGACGCAAGCTTTGGAGGCATGGGAGTCGAAAGGGATGGTGAGCTTCAAGGAGGTGCAGCAGCTGACCGGGAGGCTCTCATGGATAGCGGGCATCCTCCCGAGAACCCGGTGGGCTGTCTCGATAATGTATGCCGTGCTCGCTGATGCCAAGCGCTCCGAAGATGAAGAAAGGCAACGTGCAGCGAAGCGCGTGGACCAGAGACCCAAGGTGGGGCTCATAGCAGTCAAACGACTGGAGCTCCCAAGGAAGTGGTTTGTAACGTTGTTCAAGGAGCCGGAGGTCTTGGCCTTGAGGACAGAGCCGATGGTGGAGCTGCTGCCCGACTATGCCATCGTGACGGACGCCAGCCCTCAGGGGATTGGCGCACTGCTGGCGACGGTAGACCACACCATGGGGCCAACATTCACTATCATCGAAGGGCTGGAGATCCCACTGGAAGAGGCTGACGCAAAGTGGTTGAGAGTGCCGTGGAAAGAGTCGGCATCGCAAGGGCCACTGGAAGCATGGGCGGTCAAGTTGGCAGTGAGAAGGTGGGCCACCAAATTGGAAGGCAAGAGCATCGTGCTGCGCAGCGACAGTGTGGTAGCTCTGGCCATGGCCAAGCGGTTGTCATCGCCATCACCGGTGGTGAACTGGGTCGGAGCCGAATTGGCCATCAGGTTTGAGAAGGCAGGCATCAAGAGGGTGGTGACGCAGCACATTCCGGGCAACTGGAACGTGGAGGCGGATTGGCTCTCACGACCTCATGAGCGAGGAGCAAAACCTGAGAGGCTGGAAAAGGTGCCCATCAAGTCTTTCCCAAGGAACTTGATGCACCGATCATACCTGTCCCCGCCCGGGATGGCACCACAACTGTGGGGAGCCTCGGCCCAGCAGACCTCGGGAGCCTTCGAGCTGCTCTGAAGGGATGAGGATGAAAAATTCGTCCATCATTCTCGGCTTGAGGGAGTCGACCGAGGGAAGGGGGGGGGGGGGAGTCGGTATGAGTTCGTCGGTCAAGGACTGTGATGTCCTTCGTTCAATCGACGGTGACAGACAGGATGCTCGATAAGCGCCGGGCGAGCCCATCATGGCTCAAGTTATGGTGGTGTCGACGCCTGACCTGGCCCTAAGGGACGACGCCTCGCCGTGGTCCTTCGGCGAATACGCAGTGCTGGCCGGTTGGGCATTCTTTCTGCTGAGCCTCCTGAAGGGCCTGTGGAGTGCACTACACTGGCATATCACTCCGCGGAAACCAGGAAGCAAAGACGGGGCGGAGAAAACCCAGGAACAGAGTTTGGGAGTGAAAGTATGTTCTCAGTGTGGCAGAACAAGCGAGGAAGAGGAGCCGAGAAGAGACCAATCGCCATCGAGAGAACGAACAAGGAGAAGGCAAATCAGCATCACCCCAGAGAAGAAAAGGTCAGCAGATCCCAGCTTGGTGTCCCCAGGGAGATCTCCAGAGGCACAAGCAGCTCGTACACAGATCCTCGAAGCCATGGTACAGAGAGCTCAACCCGTGGTGCAGGAATTGCACGACATGCACCGCCTTGGTGGAGTGGCTCCGGGGCCCATGCTGCGACGTGGATCCCGCATTCAGTGAACACGAGAAGGACTATGGGGGTGATGAGCTTTAGATTCAGGGACCCCTCGAACTGCATGAATGAGTTAATTCGGAATCGAGTGCATGGTGAAGCTCGTCATTTTGAGGAGTTGAAGCGGGTCAAACCCAAGGAGCAAGAGGCAGGTGACGCGGCAATACTTCGAGAAGAGTTGGAAGAGAAGAAAGGAGCCGCCAAGAGAGGTTCATTTGAAGAGGTCATGGACGTTCTGAAGGGCAAGGAAAGGTTGGCCAAGGCTAGACAAGAGCTGAGGAAGGACTTCATGGCCGACTCGTCCAGGGCATCCCAGAAAACCAAGAGAGAACAAGTCTTGTCAATGGCCATGGAGGCTTGTGGGCAAGGATGCCGACCCTTCCCGCTGAAGATCGAGACGGTGGAGAATGTGGCAGCGGCGATAAAGGCTGTGGGTTGGACCTCGGGAGATCAGTACATCAACGAGTTGAAGTTGATGCACATCGAGGCCGGCTGGGATGTCAGCCAACAACTGCATAGGGCGATGGCCGACTGCAAAAGATCGCTCAAGAGGAACAGAGGACCAGTGAGAAGAGCACCCGAGTTCAAGCTGGATGACATCGAGCACATCAAGTGGATCCTCATATGTCGCGGCCCCAAAAGGACCATCAGACCAGCGCTGTCATACGCCTGGGCGGTCATATGGATGTTGAGGGAGATCGAAGTCAGCGCCATGAGATGGAAGGACATCACGGCGGACTGGGTCAGAAAGAGAATCTCCGTCTTCATCCCCATATCCAAGTGTGACCAACAGGCGTTGGGAGTTCGCAGGACTCTGCAGTGCTGCTCGTTCAGAACCTGCCAAAGATGGTGCCCCTGGAGAATATGGATGGAATTGTGGAAGGCCCTTCGTGGAGAACAAAGAGATCCACAGGAATTCGTTTTCCAGGACTCCGAGAACAAAAGGCTGTCGCAAGCGTTGATGGTGGAGGGGTGGGCCATGGTGACCAGACCTGACATTCAAGGGCACTCAGCCAGGAGATCAGGTGCGATGGGCTACGTTGGACTGGGCATGCCTATACAAGAGTTGGCATTCCTGGGACGATGGAAGTCGTCAGTGGTGCTCACCTATGCAGAAGATGCATTGCAATCAGAACCGGCTAACAGGAACCTGAAGTCGAACGATGACTGCAAGCCCAAAAGACCACCCAAAAGTCAGGGAAACAAACCAGCCGGGGCAATAGATGAAGCTCCTGAACCCCCTGCAGTGTCACCTTCACACGGCGCGGTCACGGAGGAGCAAAACAGAAACGTGGACAAATGCAATGTGGTGGTCACGACACTGCCGAAGAAGTTGTGGGTGGCTTCGACAGCATACAATTCCCGAGAACGTGTGTGGCACCAAGTTGAAGATGCAGGTTGGGATGTGCCCATTGAAGCCTGGACATCTGTGTGCGGATGGCCCTTCAGCCGGAACTCCGCGAAGGTGATTCTCAACTCACAGCTGACTGTGGCACAAAGGAAATGTAAGAAATGTTTGAGAAGAACTTGCGGCACGGCCAGTGAGGAGGACAAGGCAAGTTTCCACATGGATGGTGGTGGAAGTTG
>CAXAMN010026373.1:346531-357055 GCA_963970005.1 Durusdinium trenchii
TTACCATAGGAGGGTGGGTGGGACTGAAACATCCCACCCTGGTTGTCAATTAAATTAATAGCTTCTTGTTACTAGTAGTAAGGCACTTGTTACTACTAGCGATGCACTTGTTCCTAATAGCTTCTTGTTACTAGTAGCGTCCTTGCTCCTAGTAGTACGGCCAGGAGCCCCTAGTCGCCTCCGATCGCTCCTAGTAGCGACGCCCTTTGCTCCGAGTAGCGATGGCCCATCAGGGGTGTTTTGCATTCAATCTCACATTCTTGAAGGTACTGTGAAGAGGGAAATAGAACATGATTCAAATGGAGTTTCGGCAAAGCTAGCGAATGCATGTCAGCACGCGGGTGCAGGGGGGCAAGCAACGGTTTCTCAAGTGAAGGTGCCTTTAGGATCTTTAGGATAATTTTCTTGGACTTGTCCGTGAATGTTTCTATGTTTTCATCTCATCCAAGGTGTCCCGCTTTATGATTGATGAATGAATCCATTTATTTCTGCTAAGCCAAGATGTTTGGAACGAATCCATTTCTTTGGGTAATCAAACATGAGCAGCCGGAGCGACAATTTTCCCAGTGAGTGGAGAAATCCGCACTGGTGTCAAAGGGCAGTGCACCAACCTGCAGCCCAATGCTGCATTCGGCAGGAAGAGGGTGCATTTGGTGATGATTTGGAAAGTGTTTAGAATCATGTTTGGCCCCGGTACACCGAAAGTTCTAGGAGTTCTTTCACACAAGTTGTGTTCTGAAATCTCTTTGGGGTCAATGTCACAAAACACTTAATCATGAACGTATTCGCTCGTTTGTTTCATTTTGTGTCCCCGTTTTGTGTCCCTTTTGCTCGTGTTCACAGTGGAGATGGAGGAACTGACATCGTTTCGCCAGGAGCCCGTAGTAGCTACTTGCTCCTAGTAGTACGGCCAGGAGCCCCTAGTCGCGTCCGATCGCTCCTACTAGCGCTGCCCTTTGCTCCTAGTAGCGACACCTTCTCACTCGTTCGTATCATTCTCACCCATCCATCTCACTTCTCTTCAGAGGATTTTCCAGAGTTCCTTAGACTGATCAACTGAACAATCCTCACTCGGTCGATCCGATCACTGCCAATTCAGTCTAGGCACTGGCTGCGGCACGTCGGACTGAGTTGGCCTCCAGCTCAGAGGCCGGTGAAGGGGTGAGGCAACCAAGGCACCAAGGGTTCTATCCAGGCTTCTCGAATGTTCTCAGAAAAAGAATATATTTTGGAAAACGCTGATGAATCGATCAACGATGTTCATGTTCTTTTGTTCGAAGTCGTTTGGTTGCTGAGAATGAATGCAGTAACAAGGGCATCGCTATATCTCGGGGTGGGGGAGTGGGAGCAAGCCTTGGGATGCATGCGGTCGCGTCATTCTCTACTAATTACACAGTGGTTGCGTCCGCTTAAGGGTTCTCATGGTGCGTAAGCAAGAAGTTTATCAGTTTATGAATCTGACATTTCCGAGTTCAAGAAAAGTTGCAGCTAGTTTGGTCAAGCGGCAGATCATTTCAATGCAGACTCAATGTAGACTATGGATCATATCATATCGAGGTGATGGTTTCGGATATTTTTTATCTTCAACCCTGACTTGGGATGATTGAACCCACTGACTCATATTCTTTAAGTGCCCTAGTAGCTTCTTGCTACTAGTAGCGATGCCCGTTGCTACGTTCGTAGCGTCCTCTTGTTCCCAGTAGTAATGCCAGGAGCGCCCCTAGTAGCGTCCTTGCTACTAGTCGTAATGCCCTTGTTACTGGTAGCCGGATAAATCCTTTAACGCGGCCTTCACGGCCTCTCAGACACGGCCTTCAGGAGTTGACGCGGACAAGGCCCGGTGTGAGTCAGCAGGTGCAGCTGGGAGGCCTAGTGATGAGAGGACAAAGCACAGAACGATCTGGGATTCCAGCAGGGAACAGTTTTTGGATCGATCTAGGCACAGCAGGTGTTTACTACCTCTGTAGAGGGCTATTAGCGCACAACCCTGCAGCACCTGGATACTGACAAGGACCCTCCATTTGAGCCATGATCACTTCCCATCACCAGCGAGGGTGTTTGCTCTTTTTTGTGTGAGAGAGCCTCTCAATCAGTTTGTCTTTTCATCAACGAAGACAATCTTTTTGAAAGGCAGGAGAGCAAGCTGTTTGATGCCGTTCACCTGAGGATGAGAAGTTTAACCGTTTGTCGATGCAAAAATGGCTGATCAATCGATGCTTCAGCAGCCCAGGCAAGAACTACGACTGGTGGCCACTGAAGCGCGGCGACGGCAGGCTGTGGAGCCTGACCTACTAGCAATGGCCTCCAACCTAGTAGCGATGGCCTCCAACCTAAGGAATTTCAGAAGTAACACCGCATATGGTTGTTTTTCTGCTTCCAAGTGGACATGTCAAACGAATCTATGAGCTCTATGACCCCAAATGACAACCATCCCACGATTCACACTCGAGTTTCAAGATCAGGTGAGCTCCTGGCTCTGGAACACACAGATGATCTCCCTCCGGCGACGGTTTTGGGTAATGTTCCACTTGCTGACAAAGACTCCTTACCATGGTTCTTTGTGGTTTGGGTCACCTGGTAAGGGGATTTGCTCAAACACGTATCCTTTATTTGGTTGCACTTCTGTCCGAGAGGATATGTTTCAGCATGTGAAGTTTGTGTTTGCCAATGAGTTTTGCTCGAAGGTGATGAACCGAGAGCTCAAAGACAAGCTCTCACAGACGCAAAAGCTGCTGCACGAAAGCAAGGCACCAACGATGAAACAAGCCAGTCATTCCTTTGGGGTCCCAAGTTTCAGAGGAGCCGGGAAGAGAGTTTTACCTGCAAAGGTGATGCTGTGACGTAGCCCGTAGAGGGCATTTGTTGGATGCCTTCATGAGCTTTGAAGTGCTGAGATTTGGAGAGGGGCCAGTGACAATGTGGGGGCTCAGAACCAAAGTGTTTCTGGTCCGTGGAGAGAATCGCCACGTGGGCAATTCACAGTAGATAAGCCAGCTATCAGGGTAGTCGGATCACAACCAGATTCTTGCAAGTTCAACAATGAAGTAGGAAAAGCACTCCAAGTTGATGAGCTATCAAATGAGGCTCTTTTCGAGTCATCACATCTTCCACCTTTTAACATGTTTTCCAGCGAGGATCTGTGTGCATCTTTGGAACGTGGCAAAGAAATTGCAAAGAAAAATATATCATTATATACGTTTAAAAACAAAGTAATAACAATAATAGATAATAAATAAGAATAAAATCGAAAGCACGGGTATAATTCTATAACTATATGGTTTTAAAAACTAGCAGGGGGCCGAAAGGCGGTTTCGTGTTTCTGATCTTTGCGCTATTAGAAACAAGAAGCTTGTAGTAACAAGTGCCACGCTAGTAGTAACAAGTGCCTTACTAGTAGTAACAAAGAAGCAGCTATTAGAATTTCATTTTAATAGCTTTTTTGTTACTACTAGTAAGGCACCTGTTACTAGTAGCGTGGCACTTGTTACTACAAGCGTGGCACTTGTTACTACAAGCGTGGCACTTGTTACTATTACAATTTAATACACCTTTCATGTTTCGCACCACCGCCTTTTCGGCCCCTTTCGGTGCCAGGCATCGCAGCAGCGCCTCCGACTGCGGCGGGAAGAGCTGCAGCTCTCCGCGGTGTCAGGGCGACTCCGGCGCCAAGAGGTGACTCCGAGCGGACTTCGTATGGGTCTCTTTGAACAAAAGAAAACGATGGATTGCGAGTAGGTTGGAGGCCATCGCTAGTAGGTTCGAGTGTTAGAAGTCATTCACTTTCACAGGAGAACGTGTCTGAATGCAGTATTGACACGCTTCCCCCAAAAACTGAAACACCGAAAGCGATGACGGTTGGAACTTTGCCCCCGTAGGCGATCTTGGAGGCTTCCGCCTTTGAAGACGAAGCTCAAGTGGCCCAGCGCCTGCAGGACGAGTCGCTGGCGGCGCTGCAACAGGAGCGCCAGCGCCGACTTCGTCTTCGGCTCGGTCGGTCTCGGCGCGAGCGACCGGCGTCCGACTGGTAGGCGGAGTGAGTGTTCAGAGCGATCTGATTCACTGGATTGGAGGTCTTTCGAAAGCTTCAGCTTAGAATATGGACCTTCAAAAGCTTAAGAAAGGATGGAAAGAAGAGTCGAAGTCTAAAGGAGCAAAGAAGAAACAAAAGAGACGATCGCGTGTTTGATGGATCAACCGCCTGGGTGGAATGCGTTGTCCTGGCGCATTACTTATTTATTCGATTGATCAGGATGGATCTTGGTTCCTGTTGGGCAACCCCGTCAGAACACCGAGCATGCAGGGAAATCGTCCACCAAATGTGTGAGGGAAATCCTCATATTCCCCAAGGCACGAACAGGATCTAGAGGGAGCACACTCACCGCACACGAACATAGAGTTCACTCCACCTATGTAGCTGGGTGACAGCAGTGTGGTAAGACGAGAAGCTGAATCAGATGCCCTTGCTGATGCACCCTCACAGGATCCTTTGGGCCTATCGAGAGGTTGGTGGACAGGTTTCCGATGTACATCAGACGTGAACGATTCAAGCCGAGGACGGTGCTTGATCGATTGAACGCTTCCTTTGCCAAGGTCATGCATAGACAGGTGCCTGATCGATCGTGCCATCCTGAGTGCTTCACGGCCCACGTTCAAAGTGCCTTCGCCAACAACGGTGCCAAATTTCGCACCAGACATTCAATGTGATTCCGCGTGCCAAATCCTGCCTCCCGGACGACGTTGCGCGAGTCCTTCGACATCCAGCACCAGTCGGCAACGTCATCAAAGATTCAAGTCAGAGAAGAACCGCTACTAGGTTGGAGGCCATCGCCATTAGGTTGGAGGCCATCTCTATTGGGTTGGAGGCCATCATTGCTATTGGTAACCTCAAAAGGCTTTGCGCCTCTGAGTTTTTTGCGGCTGATGAAGGAGACCGTGAGCAAAGTCAGAGCGCTCGGGCAATGACGCCCTTCTGAACCTTGTCGCCTTGTGGTTCAAAGACCGCCGACGAATTCTCAAACAGGAGAGGGCGTGTCCAGGCACTGCTGTTTGAGCCGTTGTAACTGCGGAGTGCCAATGCCAGCACGCTGAGTGCGTTGTCATCCAAGAAAATTGTGCCGAATCGCAATTCACGCGTGGGCTGGCCACGGCTTTGTGCAGTTGCAGATCATCCAGTGGAGCACAGATGGGTGCATGAAACACGTGCCGGAGTGGTGCGACGAGTGGCAGGAGGCAGTGAGTCTTAGGTGATATAAAGGGCATGCGGATGCCATACAGTGCAGAGCGTCGCCGCAACAAGGAGGAGGCAGGACTCTAGGGCTTGTGGTCATAAGGTGCTTGCCGCCTCATGCAAGGGGAGCTCAGGCTTCAACGGTTGGTAGGTTGGGTAGATGGGCAACACAAAGTCATAGGAAAAGAATCGAGGGTAGAATTCACAACTGTCTAGAAGAAAAAAACATTGTTGATTCAGAGTGCAATTGGGCTTCAGCGGTGTTGGGGCCTTTTGTCGCCAAGCACAACAAGCGAGTGCATTCAGCGGACAGCACGGAGTGCTCCAGGCACAAAATTGACTCTTTGCCAGTGCCCGAATTATTTGCGACTGAGAGGAAACTACTAGCCAAAGACTTCATGGCAACCAAATGTTTACAGCATGCAGTATGCTTGCATATTAGGCAAGTCCGCAAGAATGCTTTATTCTTCACCTCGCCTCCAGTCTTATGATCCGGACAAAAAACAAACAACCTTGCGTACAAGGAAAACACGACAGAATCCACAAAGGTCAAAAGAGTGAGCCAAAGAAGGAATGACCAAAAGCCACATAGACCAATCGACCGTGGTCACCGACCACCTGCCAGGAGTACATGGACACCGACCAGCTTCTCTCGGAGCTGCACAGCGAGACTCGTGCGTTGGCCTTGTCCAAGGCTGAGCTCTACGCCTGGCAGACGCGGAAGCGAACACGAGACCAGCAGCTGAAAGTGCTCCAGCAGGACGAGACCGGCCAAGGCTTGATGTTCCACAAAAAGCACCTCACAAGGAAAAGTATGGTAGTGTGGTATCCCATAATCGTGTCATGTCCTGTCTCTTCGTGCCTGGATCACAGCTAGTTTCCTGGGCCGTTGTTGCGCTCCGCCAGGAGCTCTCTGCGATGGAGGGCGGCCGCGAAGCACAGCTGAAGAGCAGCCGCGCCAGGCGAATTCGGAGGGTGACCTGCTTGGTCCAGGTGAACGCTCCAAGATTCTCAAAATCCACGTGTTGCATGCGAAGTGTTTGGAGAGCAAGAATGATATTATATTGTGTTTTGTTTGTGAGAAAGTTGCGCATTGGAATTTCCGTTGAGATGAGTTTATGCCCAAGCAGCATGCACACCTGGCAGAATTTTCGTTGCTCCATGAGCCCAGACCTTTTGGATGGCTCTCAATCTGCAGACCATCTTCTCCTGACAACATCAATCCGGCTCAACACCACATCACATCCATCCATGGAACACGCCTGGAAAAATTGGCAAAACGCGGAACACTTGGGGGATCCTTCTGTGACCTCCTATCCCTTCTCACTTGACGAAGGTGCTTTGGCGCCAAGGGTTTTGCCGGCGCTTTTGGACCGTGCAACCCACCATGAAGTTTCATCCCAGGTTGCGCCAGTACACAAAAATCTTCCACGGCAACTGTTGTTGCCCCAAACAGTCTGTCTATTTTGAGCCAAATCCATCCTCCTCCAGGTGTATGGCTGAAGCTGCTGCTTGTCACGCAGCAGTTGAACAGTCCGAGGCAGGCAAACGGTGCCTTCGGAGTGCAGCGAAGCGGTGTGGTCATAGGTCGTTTATTCTAGATCTGTTGAATCGCAGCTTGGAAAGCGGGGCCGCACGTGTAGACCCACGGCAAGAGCAGGCGTAGCATGGTGTGCCGAAATCGTTAGCAGTTAGCGTACTTTGTGCAGGGCAGATGCCCACACAGTTCAACACAAGGTTCATATCGCAGGCTTAGGCTTGTTAAGTAAACCCAGTATTGGACACTGCCGATCCTATACGTGTTTGCCTCATGCAGCTTGCCTTGCATGGTACTTATCGGCAAGTGATTGGGTTGTGGAGTACATGATAAAAAGGGAGTAGCAGTAGAATATACCCTGAGCCTGGCTTCAATAGGAGTGAAGGATTCTGAAGGATGGGCATACAAGGTGGTGTTTGTTTCATGAAAAAGCAAGTCTTTCCTCGAGAACATCCTGCACCAGTTGCCACGCGCGCGCGCGCGTGTGTGTGTGTGTGTGTTGCAGGTTTTTGAACAAATGCAACTTGAGCTGTGTTTGTTGCTTCAGCGGCTGGCCTTTTAGCACGGTCGGACACCCAAGAACGTCCAAATTGCCAGGAAGCGCGCCGTGCACTGGCAGAGGCATTGCAGATGAAGGCTGCAGCAAGCAAAAACGATCAAGAACAGACGGCCTATTGGACCCCAAGCAATCAAAGCTGGATGACCAAAGCATCTCGAACACTTCCACTTGAAGGCTTCCTCATGGCTGTTGCTTTCTCACGAAAGGCTCCATTCGACTGTTCTCGAAGAAAGCCTAGCGATGGCCTCCGCCCTACTAGCGATGGCCTCCAACCTAGGCTTCTTGCTATTAGTAGTAATGGTCTTCAACTTAGTAGCATTCTTGCTAGTATAAGGCCAGGAGCCCCCGTTCGTAGCGTCCTCTTGTTCGCCTCTTTGGCCTCGTTCGTTTCGACCTCGCCAGGCCGAGGCCGCTCGGCGCCTGCAGGGAGAGATCGCCTCGTGCGAAGCTCGGGTGCGTGGCATGGAGGCGAAGGCCGACCACGCCAGGCGCGGACGCTGAGGGCGCGGGTGATGCGACGGAGGGTGAGACGCTGACGGCGGGTGAAGCGTAACTCATGGGCCAAACAGTGGGTGATGTCGATGTGAGGTCTTAGCTTCTTCCTCTTCCTAGTACGCGATGCACTTGTTCCTAATAGCTTCTTGTTACTAGTAGTAAAGCACTTGTTACTGTTACTAGTAGCGATGCACTTGTTCCTAATAGCTTCCTGTTCCTAGTAAGCAATGCACTTGTTACTAGAAGCAGGTCGAAACTAAGTCGCTTTGGAATCCTGACATTCGGGGCACAGTTACCCATGGGCCCTCGTTCGTTGTTTGATGGGTGATTTCGCGGATGGGTCGGAAAGTGGGTAGGCTCTGTGAAAAGGGTTTGTTGGAATTCAGGTGCCTTCCATTTTTGTGCTTTATATACAAGTCGTTGAGGTGGATGTGACACAATCCACTAGGCACTTTAGAAGAGAAAAAGCAACAAAACAAAGCCCGGGCCTCCATTTGCAGGCTTTAACTAGCACCTTGGTGGGGCAGCAAACGGTTCAAAAAAGAAAAACACCTTCAGAGCTGAAATTATCCAATGACACTTCAGGTTTGATTCGATAGCTTTCAGAATGGGTTCCTAGGCAACTCACTGGCACATGATTTTCCACATGATGGCACATGGAATCCGTTTGAAATCTGGTAGGTCACCGCTTTAGTCACCTCAAAACAACAGAATTCCTTTGCTGTGGCCAGATGCAAGTCTTGCATTTTGGGCCACGGTCCAGGGAGGCAGCGGGAACTTCCGCAAAGCCCTTCGGCTAGTAGCGATGACCTCCAACCTAATCCGCTTCGCTTCCAACTCAGGCTCAAAGCAATCAATTTTGGCCCCTAGCAGTTGGCCAGTTGGGCGGGCCCTGCGACTCGATCGTGCGACTCACGAAGAACTACGGTTGCGATTTCAGCAGCTCTGAAACGCTGAATTTTCTGAGGGTATTGCTACTAGGAGCCAGAAGCTACTAGGAACAAGGATGCTACGAACGGGGCTCCTGGCCTTAATACTAGGAGCAAGGACACTACTAGTGACAAGAGGTCCATCCAAGAACCGAGTCCTGAAAGCAATTCTTCCAAGAACCTAGCAAACCTAGCAAAGGGTTCAAGCCTTCTTTCATCCACAGCTTCAAATTTGTAGCCGTTTTTGGGAAACCAAGGCTTAGCCTTTTTGGTGTTTGCCGTTTTTTTTGTTAGCTCGATTCGCAGGGTGCCCATCTGAGCTGAACCGCCCTAAACTTGGGCGGCGCTTCAAAGGGCTCCGTGTGACACTGGTCAAAGACCAGGTGTCACGAGGAGGGGCACCATGTTTTTAAGGCCCTCGTGCACCTTCATTTTGGTTGAAAAAGGAAAGAAGGAGTTTCTGAAAGGAGTTTCACAACGTTGCTGTTCCATCTCAATATCACCAAATCAACCAACCGATATGCCCAACGAACAAGACACAAAAATTAAAGCAACATAAAGAGAGAGATGAACATGGAGACAGACTACTTTGAACGTCACTTCTCTTTTTCTCTGGTCCAGTTCTCCTTATTTTGCTTCGCGCCTTGGGCGCAAATACCCATGGCGGTTCTCCAGGGTGTGCGGGGCTTGTTGCAGCGGCGGGGGATGCCGCAGCTCCCACTGAGGCCGGACAGAAAGGTCCAGTTCTAGCGATAGCCTCCAACCTAATAGCTTCTTGCTACTCGTTCTGTTTTATTCCTTCGGCGTGACGTAATTTACTTCAGACGAATCTACTGGCATTTGGAGGGAGGAACTCCCAGAGAGGAATCAAAATTCCGACCTCTCTAAAGGGTATGTGCGAGGGGGTGTCCTATTACATGGGATACTGTTCTGGGCATACTCTACCTTCCCCCACGCTTCCCCCGAAAAATATTGCAATATTCTTTAGTTAAAGAAGCAAGAATTCAAGCATGCCTGGCATTGCCAGCTAATTCCAGACAATGATCATCCAGGCGTCAAATGTAGCACCACAAAAATTGCAGAATCTCTGATCCGATTGGCTTTCATTGCATCCTGGTGGGGACCCAACTAACAGGCGAAAATGGAGACCCGTGAGGAAGCAAAAACTGTGCACAGCCCAAAGAGGACCAGAAATGAACCCCTTCAGCAAGGTCGATTCACGCAAGTGTTCACCAAATATCATCGACGTACTAGTATCAATCTACTGAGACTAAGAAATGAATGGTGCGTGTTCAACATGGCATGTTCTTTTTGCTTCAGAAGGGGTGAGCGTTCAATCCTTAGCCAAAAGAAGCCTTTGCATCTTTTTGTCAGGGTACAACAAATATCAACATATAGGATAGGATAGGAAGAAGGTGCAAGGGCTTTTAGAGGTCCAAAAGAAGAATCAAACCCAAGGAGGCCATCGGTAGGTTGGAGGCCATGGCTATTAGAAGCAAAGAAGCTAGCAGCTACTAGTAACAAAGGGCATCGCTACTAGGAGCAAGGACGCTACCAGTAGCTCCTGGCCTTACTACCAGTAACCAGAAGCTACTAGGTTGGAGGCCATTGCTAGAAACAAAGAAAAGGCCACACGTTCAACCAAGGGCTCCTGGCATCGCTACTAGAAGCCTTACTACTAGGAACAAGGGCGCTACTAGGAGCAAAGGGCATCGCTACTAGGAACAAGAAGGCTACTAGGAACAAGTGCATCGCTTCTAGTAACAAGTGCCTTACT
>CAXAMN010026373.1:357861-387282 GCA_963970005.1 Durusdinium trenchii
ACTACTAGCGTGGCACCTGTTACTAGAAGCTTATTGTTTCTAGTAGCTTCTTGTTACTACTAGTAAGGCACCTGTTACTAGTAGCGTGGCACTTGTTACTACAAGCAAAGGAATCTAAAAGGGGGGGAAGATAGTTGGCCAAAACATGCCAGGAGCCCCGAACGTAGCGTCCTTGCTCCGTTCGTAGGGGGGGAAGATAGTGGGCCTCAAAGGACATAGACTAGTTGGAGACTACCCTGGGAATTTTGGAGCCAAGATGTATGGCAAGTCATCATCCAGGAAGGATAACAAACTAGTTTTGAAGAGCACTTGAGAATCCGTGAGTCTTTCCCTTCTGCTTTTTCGGGTGCTCGGTGAAAACCGTTCTCACCCTTCAGGGATCTTCAGGACAAGGTCAGAACCAGGTGTACGACCTGAGAACAACGTGTTGGTTCTGATGGGATGGCCTGGTTGGATGAGATGGTCACCTGCTCAGATGCGTCCACAAGCCAAATCCATGCACGATCGTGACCAGCGTGCTCTCACACCCAGCTGGTTTGAAGCAGCTGGTTTGGATGATGTTGTGTTTTCCTGTGGGTTGTTATTGAATGTATTGGCCATGGTTGACAAGTCCTTTGACCCCGTTCATTCACCATTGCATGGTTCCTTTCCGGGACCATACCTTATCCCTTGAACCATTCCATGTTGAAAGTACCCATCCCTTTCTCCGCAGATTCGCACTGGATCCACAAAAACCCAAACACCAAACGGTGACCGGACATCTCATCTCAAGATCGCCTTTTTCGGTCGTTGGTGTTTTCTCGTTGCTTCCAGGTGGCGATCAAGCTCATGGGAGAGGAGGCTGTGGCCACCCACCGGGAGTTTGTGCCTCGGAGTCCGAGCGGCGAGCAGCGAGCGCTCGGGCCGGCGAGCGCTCGGGCCGTTGGGCGGCGGGAACGGTGTGCGAGAGGCGAAGGCGGCGCGCCAAGGGAAGGGCGGCCTCCAAGCTAGAAGCTTCCAAGCTAAGAGCGATGGTGGAGAATAGATGAGAATGGTGGATCGTGTTCGAACCTCCATAGGCTCATTGTAATGCAGGGGGAGGAGGGATCGAGAGCGAAATTCACCCAAGAAATGCAAAAGGCCATATGAGGGGGACCATGTCCGGTGCTCAAAAATCTTCAGAGCTGTGTTCAACATGTTGATTGGCTCTGAGATTTGCTTTCGGGGATTGCAACCCCCAAGCTAAGTGGCATACCAGGTTCCACGGAAACAGATGGAATACTTGGAACACAAAGGCTCATCTACAAAAATCAATAAACGTTTCTCCCCACGCCGCTTGGTGACGCGCGCGGGAGCTCGTGGCATTCACCTACGGACGACGCTCAACCGTCCCGAGGAGATTATGCAAGCGATCAGCCATCCAAACTTGATCCGAGCGCTCGACTTCTTTCAGCGCCTAAGCTGACGGAGATGTGATTGCAGTAACAGGTGCGTCGCCACTAGGAGCAAGGACAGGACGCTACTAGGAACAAGGGCATCGCTGCTAGTAACATGTTGGAGTCAGGAACCCAAAATCAAAACGGACCTCCAAATGGTCCGCGAGGCTCTTGAACAGACCCAGTTTGGGGAGCCATACCCCCTTATGATTGCAGTAACAAGAAGCTACTAGGAGCAAAGGGCATCGCTACTAGTAGCAAGGGCCTTACTAGGAACAATGTTTGCCAGTAGAAACAAGAAGCTTCAATTAGAATTTAATTGGAAGGCTACTAGGAGCCATACCCCCTGGTGATTCGGACCAAGTTTGTGAGATCGGCCTTTGCGCTTGGCTCACGAAAAGATCCACCCTCCTTGGATAGCCTCAAGTTGAAAGGATCTCAACACAGCCCAACAACCCAAAACGACGGCACACGCTACGGTGTCACTGGAGGTACAACTGTGGTGCAGCCTTGGTTTTAACCTATGTCCCAGGCGGCACCTTGACCCAGGCAGAACCAGACGCCGAAACGCCGACCAAGCGCTCCAAAATGCGTTTTCCAGATCAAGTCACCCTTCATTGAGGAAACATGAGAAAACGATGTGTGATTTTCCAGTGGATGAATCAAGGATGTTTCAAGCAATCTAGATGTTCGACGACCCAACTTCCATGAAGCCTCAGTTTCCTCTCGAAGGGCTCGCACCTGCCGCATGCTGCGCTTTTGGCTCATGATGGGAACCAAATGTCCTTCCATTTCCCCGAGCACAGGGTGGGACACACTGCATAGAAGCTTATAGCTAGATGGGACACAGTTCTGGGATAGCTAGGAATGATGGAATCCCACACTTCCCTTCATATTTTTGCACCGATGGAATGCATTTTCGTACAGAAAGACTTGTGTGCAACACTGGGCAGCTGGGTTTGTGCACCGAGAGTCTTCCTCACCCAGGTGTGTCACTTCTTTTGGGAGGGGGATGCCAGAGCTCTTCTTGTTTTTCCACACCTCTCTGGGGAAAACAAACTCCTAATAGCGATGCCCTTGTTACTAGTAGCTGCTTGTTCCTAGTAGTAATGCCAGGAGCTACTAGTAGCGTCCTGGCTCCGTTCGTAGCGATGCCCGTTGTTCCGTTCATAGCTGCTTGTTCTTGGACGTTTGGAGAAACGGAATCCTGGAGGCCGTGAAGGAGGGCGCGGGATTCCTGGCCGAAGGCAAGGCCAAGCATCTCTTTCGGCTGCTGCTGGAGGCCGTGAGCTACCTTCATCAACATCGGAGCTTCGGAGCGAACGAAGGATTGGGATCCAGCGTTCATCCGAATGGGTGTGGGTAGAGCATGCCATTGCTACGAACGTAGCGATGCCCTTGTTACTAGGTGGAAAGTGTCAAGACTTCATGACTTTGTGTTGCTTTGGGTTCGGATCCCTGGCCCATCCCCATCCCACTAGTTCTTGAGAAACATAGTTCCAGCAAAGACCATAAGATGAGTATATGATGTTCAAAGTGGCGGGAGTCACCTGGAGTCTCAGAAAGTACCTCAGAAATTGGGCACATGTCCCTGTTCTTTATGGGATGAGGTCAGGTCCCATTTTCTACAGGGTCTAGGTAGTCATTTCTGGTTGAAGACTTACCTTTCTCGTTGCGGGCATGTTTTTAAGTGTTTTTATGGATCCATCCTGCAAAGATGCCGACCTTTTTGGTAGCTTGCCCTTCTTGGTGCACATGTGTTCTCGTCTCGATGGTGTGGCATGGAGATTGCATGGTGGTGTTAACCCCATTTTGACATGATTCTGACTCAAAAGAGAATGAAATATGATTCTGACATGTTAACCATGCCCAGACACTCCATTGCACTGGCATGTTTGCCTACATTCATCCCCTGTTCAACCACCCCAAGGTATTGAATGCTGTTAAGTAATATGCCAGTCCCCTGGATGCTTTGGGATGTTCTGCTTGATTCATTCTGATTCCTTCACTCGAGTCCAGCCGATCTCGGAGTTGGCTCAAGTCACCAGACTTGGGTGGTCGGATGGATTGAAAAGGGGTGAATGTGAGAAAAGATGGAAAAGGGACAGGTGAGTATTCCAGCTAGGTAATCCCTTTTGTAAATAGAAAGGAGTCTTTAAGCTGACGTAACTGCGGGACACCGAAGTAGGACTGAGCAAAGAAGCCATGTCCATGTGTCCATGGTGGACTGCTCGTCAAGGCTAGTGACCAAACAACAAGCCATCAGGTAAAAGCCAAATAAGTCAAGGTCCTTGAGCCATGGCGAAGCGAATTTCAGCGTTGCAGCCGAGTGGTGAAATACTCATTCTAGAAGTCACGCCACCGACAACAGTCCGGGCACTCAAGGAGCAGATCAAGGAGGGACAGCCTTGGGATGAGCTCACTCGCAGCACTACAGGTGTGGAGATCATTGTTGGAGACAGCCAATTGCTGGCTGATGATCTAAAGGTATTGCATGCTGGAATTGCTGAAGATACTGTTGTGAGTGTTGTCTTCAAGCCAAACAAAGTGATATGCTCCAACAAGGGTGCGATCGACGGTCTTGGTGACATCATTGACTCAGAACTTTTGCTTGTGGTCGAAATTCCGAATGATGATACACAAATTCATGAAAACGCTTTTGAAGGTTGCCGCACGTTGGCCAAAGTGACCATTCCGGACTCAGTGACTCTCACTGGAGATGGTGCCTTTCAGAGTTGCAGCTCTTTGGTCAACGTGACCATCCCAGACTCTGTCACCCACATTGGATCTGGTGCCTTTCAAGGTTGCAACTCTTTGGTGACCGTGACCATCTCGAACTCTGTTACCCACATTGCCTTTTGAGATGCAGCTCTTTGCCGAGCTTTGGCCATCCCAGACTCTGTGACCGGAGATGGTGCCTTTCGGGGTGGCAACTCTTTGTCGGAGCAACCAACGTGATACAGTGATTTCAGTCGACCTCTTTGGTCTTTTTCAGGTTTGGGAGAGTGAGGTTTTTCAGGTTGCAGCCGGATTGAGCATCTTTAGGCAATACCAGTCCGATGGAGGGTGTCGAAAAGTGGCGCATTCCGGCCAGGACTGACAGACAGGAATGGTCCTGGGTGGTTCCCTCTCCATGTCTTTCATCCGTTAGACTGAGCCTGTCAGCACCGGCGTAGCCGGCGCAGCGCAGCGCAGGGAGGTCGAAAAGGAAGTATCGACAGGCAGCAAAGGGAACCTGAGTCCTCCAACCTCCCAACCTACTAGCGATGGCCTCCAAACAAGTAACGATGGCCTCGAACCTTGTCCCCCTTGGCGTCCAAGACATTCCAAGACTATTTTAAAAAATTGTCTTTAGGCGACCTGACAAGGAAGTACCTTCACTTGGGTGGTGCCAAATGCAGTCGAACTGGATTTTAAGGCTTCACCAGTTTTTGCGTTGCAGGATGTTGCGGCGTCAAGCTGCCAAGGCAGTCTGAGTCTTGAAACCGCTCACCTTGACGACCGTGTTTTCGGGGGCTGTAGCTTTCCCTGGGAGAAGGACTTACCAAAACACTAAACAAGATGGCACCATGGGCATCCCCAATTCACTTCGTTTCAGCGGTACACCAGTTTGCAATGCAGCACATGGGCAAATGTTTGTGCCCAGCAAGCCTTTATGTTGAAGATAAAGATGGGCAGCGTCATTTGGGGAATATTTGGTAATTAGCCTCTTGTTACTAGTAGTAAGAATGCTCCTAGTAGCGATGCCAGGAGCCCCTAGTAGCGTCAGCGCCCTTGCTCCTAGTAGTAAGGCCAGGAGCCCCTAGTAGCGTCATATAAGATGGAATCCTTGAAGTATATGCTCCTTTGATTCTTGCTGTAAACAGAATTGGAAGCCCATGAACACGACCTTTTCTGAATGCTGAGTCCATTTAGATCCCACTCTGGAAGATCTTCCAGAATTTCATCAGCGCAGAACAAAAAACAGAACTAGTCGTTAAAAGCCGTGGCCTCCAACACGTAAAAAAGCGCCTCCTTCACTCGCCACCATGAAACTCGCTCCGCTTCGGGACCGGAGCCTTGCGTTTCCCGGCGCCGAGGATCGTCCACAGCGACGTGAAGTCCGACAACGTGCTGCCACTCGGGTTGTGTCTTTTGTGTGAAGAAAGGTCCTTAGAACAAGGTTCGCTACTAGGAACAAGTGCATCGCTTTTAGTAACAAGTGCCTTACTAGTAGTAACAACAAGCTATTAGAAAGGTCCTTAGAAAAACATCTTTCAGAAAGAACTTTTAAGGAACCTAATAGCGATGGCCTCCAACCTACTAGCAAAGAAAGGTCGGTTCCTTGTTGGTTTAATAGAGAGACGTTTGTTGGAAGGAATAATTGAAAAAAGAACACTCTTTTCAAGCAGGGTGGAGGGACTGTGTTTTGGAATATGTTCATTCAAGCAGCTGAGTGATGTCGAAACACCAACCAAGATACTCCGTACGCGTACGGTGAGTCTTCTGCTGATGGCCGATGGCAATAGATCAGGTGATGGTGTGTTCCATTGAAGGTTGAGAAGGTCTGCAAATGTGCCACTTTGGCAGTCATCGATCCGGCAGTTTTTGGTGGAAAGAACAGCCAGTCCGTGGTCTGCACAGAATGAATTCAAACACCTCGGCTGCGATTCAGACAAAAAACGGCTGCCAAGTAAAGACCCCCAATGGTTCAAGTAAATCCTGACAGGTGGGCAAAGGGTTTGGTCAGCTGCAAACTTGGTTGGTCAGAATCAGAACTACGAAGGATGGCCCAGCTTGGTAACAATATGTCTGCAAACAAATGAAGACACACGGTTCCATGTGAATGTCTTATGGCACACTGAAGCCATCATGTTCTTGGTTACCAGTACTTGATATTGGATCAAAACCGTTCTTTTTCAGGTGTCCACAAGGCGAGGGTGGTGTTCTCCTTGTTGGGTTCCTTACGTTGGTTTGACGAAACCCTTCAACGGACTTCGGCTCACCGTGGCTTCAGGATTTCGCCCGATTTGGCCACTTTGCACCTCACTGACTTCGGCTCCTCCCGCACTCTCCGCGCAGGTGGGATCGCTGAAGCGGCTTCGCATCAGACCCCCTAGCTCTCCGGAGTATGAAGACCACCCAGTCAAATTAGCACTTGTTACTAGTAGCTATTTGCTACTGGTAGTAGTGCCCTTGTTACTAGTAGCGATGCACTTGTTACTAGTAGCAAATTAGCTACTAATAGCGATGCACCTGTTACTAGTAGTAGTGCACTGGTGATTGCACTGCTTATTTTTGGGGGCCATGCTAACAGAGTCAACATGTAAGAACCCAACGAATTCTGAAGAGAAAACCTTGTTTGTGCTTTCGACACTCCCTCCGACTCCTCGGGTGAGGCGACCAGCCGCTGACCTCGACGACGATCGACTTCTCAGCGCCGGAAGTTTTAGCTGGGGAAGAACCAACAGAGAAGCACGATGTGTCGTGGAAAGAAAGGGAAGGAAACCGGGAACGTGCCGTCAGAGCCTGGAGCAGATCTGGAGACCACCTGAGATTTGTTGGGTCACTGATCTTCAAACCTGGTGCAGCATTTGCCGGAGAACTGCCATGGATTGGTGGAAGTATGCAAGTTGGATGCGCGTCGAGTCATGCCAGAAAGGAATTAGAGGTTGCTCAAGAAAGGATCATCGATGATCCACTGATCTACTCGTCGTAGAAAAAATGTTTGTGCAAGAGGGTTATATTTAACCCCAATATCCAAGATTTCGGAATGGCCACTAAATCATCAGGTGAAAGCACTGCGCAGTTGCATGAAAAACATGTTTAATGCGTGCCGCTAGATGCAGCTAGATGATTGTCACCCTTTGTTCTCAGCTTTTCGTGCATTGAGGTAACACCAGTTCAGGGGTCCGGTTTTCGCATGGTGCGATCGAAGTATCTCTTGCACATCAACGACCTTCCCCGTTTCACAGTATGCGGATCACCACGGGGGATGCCATGCTGGGCCCTGCTCGGGCCGTTTCTGCGACCGTTCCACATCGAGACTCGCCACTCGAGGTCTGGGGCGCTGGCCTTTGCTTATATTACATGCTCACAGGCACGAGTCGACGAGTGAGGGAGGCCATCGCTAGGAACAAGAAGCTACTAAGTGCATTACTACTAGTAGCTAGAAGCTACTAGGAGCGAAGGGCATCGCTACTAGGAGCAAGGATGCTACTAGGGGCGCTCCTGGCCTTACTACCAGTAGCAAGAATGCTACTAGGTTGGAGGGCATCGCTATTTGGTTGTCGATCGGTACCTTTCAGCGATGTGGGCCATCAGGCGCGATCGGCGATCGGGTCGTTAGATTTTGTTCGGATGGGATTTCATGGGAGAGTGGTATGCTGAGAGGGTTTCTTGAATCCTTTCGGTATTGGTCAAGTTTCCCATTAGGGGTTGTGTCCAAATCACCTGCAAGAATTGCCATGCTTGCTCCTTGTGGAAAGCTTTGGCTTACATCTTTTGGACTTCGGACTTCGTGCAGGGGCGGCCCCAAATCTAAAGCAGGAGACGCACGGAACCTGATGCAGGTCATTTTGGCGAAACCGGACCCTGCGGATCTGAATCCGGGCCACCAAAGAAGAAGACCTCATGACCTCATGGTCTGAAAGTCCTCGAACTTCGAGAGGATGAGGCAAGTGTTCAACTCAGGTATTTCTGGGCAGACAGTTTTCAACTCCCATCCCGCACAAAGTCACCCTTCAAGAAATGAAACAAGAAAGCCAAACGTCGACCAACAGTAGGCCGGTTGGCACGCAACGAACCCAGCTCCATCGCCGTTCCGACGGCCAGGACGTCTTCCCCGGAGCATCATCCGATTTACGTGCTTCTTGGAATCGAGGGTCGAACTGAGAGGGTCGAACTTCAGCAGTGTGAAAGTGGGAATGCCCAGGTGTCCTTTTGTCCGCTCCTCTACATGGGGTAGCCTTTTTGAACGAAAAGCAATCAAAAAAACTGTTGTTTAGCCCGCTCCTACTTATTAAGTAAGGGAATATGCTACTACATGCTGTTACATATGGATGCAGGATAGCTTCACGTGTGGAAATGTCATGGCACCGACTTCCCAATGTGTTTGACGTGGAAATCGGCTTCTTTTCGATATGCATGGAACAGATGCCCATAGCTATCCGCTTACACAAACATTTAAATCCTGTTGGACTTGGATCAGCCCAGAAACTTGAAGCTCCAGTTGCCATTCCTATTCGGTTGGAGGCCATCGCTACTAGGGTGCAGCTCCCGTTGCCGGTCGCCACCAAGGCTTTGAAGATTTCTGCGACGCCGTCCAGTCGTCCGCCATCAGCTGCAGCGGCCCACATTGGCGAGCAGTCTCCGACGACTGCAAGGCTGCGTTGTTTTGGTGCAAAGTAGAAGGTGGGTCCTAGTAGCGTCCTTGCTCCTAGTAGCTATGCCAGGAGCCCCTAGTAGCTCTACTACAAGGTGGGTCCTGATCTCAAACAACACAAGGTGAGCTCGGTGGTCATTTGAGATGGGATATGTTTGGGAATTTGAGGGAGCACGATAAGACACACCTGTGGCTAATATTATAATTCTTGCATGTTTCTCACTTCATCTCTTCCAAAGGGTCACCTCCCGTCGGTTGGTCACTGTCCCAGGCCACAGTGCGGTACTGCTTGGCGCTGGAGAAGGGGCAGAGACCGGCCATTCAACATCGCGAAGTCAGAGAAGTCATGAGAAAAGTCGATTTGGAAGACTCTCGTGGCCTCCACCCTAGAAGCGATGGCCTCCAACCTACCAGTGATATCTAGTGTCCGGTGATATCCGTTGAGCTTTTCGTGGTCTGTAGTGGCCAGCCCCCCCCCAAGAATGAGCTCGAATTTTGCCTCCACCAATGTGGAACCATGTGATTTCATGTGAAGATATGTGAAGAGATGAACTCAACATGAACATGTAGATATTTATATACAATTGCAGGCATGTCTTGAAGCGACCTTCGACTTCGCCTGAGGCTGCCATGGTGATCTTGCAGATGAGTTGGCTCCGTCGTGGCGACGAGGCCCTCCGCCGTGCCAGTGCCCCAGCGCGGCCGCAGCGGCGAGTCCCGTTGACATCGAGTGGCGGTGAGATGGCACCGGAGGGCGAGCCGGGCGAGCACGGCGCTGGGGCACCTTGGCCAGAACAACTGTAGAAGCCTCCAACCTACTAGAGATGGCCTCCAACCTATTTTCACCAGGTTGGTTTCGACAGTTCTTTGCTGTTTGTGTTCATCATCAGGTTCAGGTGGAATCTGTGCAACTCTCAACCTGAATGGACGGGAAAAGCGACGTGGATGAGTTCCACGACTCATCTTGTGTTCCAAAAGGCTGAAGATGTCAGCACAGTCTCCCATAGTCTCTGGAGAATCAACTTGGCCGGGTTTGGGGGCCTTTGAGGCCATGTCCATCGACACCGGCAGCTTCCGAAACAGCAAGGCTGTTTTTGCTAAGCTCCTTCCCGTACGGGCCACTTGGACGTGGGGAACTTGGTCTATCTTCAGCGATGAGGGACATGCGGAGACAATCCAGCTTACAACGGTATTGGTGATTCAGGGGGGCTAGTGCCCACGGGCGCCGACCCCCGGTCTAGGAGCTATACAGTTTGTTATTTTTGTGACTAGGGGAGGGGGCATGGTGTCAACTGTGCGATTGGCCCCAAAGAAACTTCTTCATGGACACAATCCTTTTTGGAACCCACAAGGGACATCAAGGGACCGCGCGAACCCGCGCGCGGACTCCAGTGGCGCGCGCAGTCCCTGGGGGTTCCCGTCTCGTAGGCGGTGGTAATAGGCGCAGCCAGAGGCGAGGGCGGGGTCGAACCCAGGACCAAGACCTGGGCAACGCTTTTTCCTGAGACAAAATCTTAACAGTCCCACAAGACTAGAAAAAGTCGACAAATGTCAACGAAGCGGCACATAATTAAGTAGGAGCAAGGACGCTACTAGGGGCTCCTGGCATCGCTACTAGGAGCAAGGATGCTATTAGGGTATGTTGGTCAGTGTGACGGCAGCGTGCCATCGCCCACCGCTCACCGGAGTCCCTCGTTCCAGGAACACGCCGGCCCCGCTCCGCTCACGCTCTTGTTCATCGGCCTAGACCGGGGTCGGCGGATTAGTTCAACAGACTTGAGGATGTTTAGTCAATCTCAAAGGTAGGAGTGGGCTTGAGGGGAAGAGAAGGTCCGCCCAAAGTAGTCGGATGGGATGGATGATGGCCGCATATGTTTACAGTAGGACCTGAGACGGGGCTAGACGTTTTCTGACGCAGTCCGGAGATGACGCTTCTGGGATGTCTAGGCCATCCAAAAGAGGCGGAAAAGTGGACCACGCAAGAAAGATCTTCAAGGCTCCAGGATTGCCCTGCTCCACCATAGTTCGCCAAGAGCACAGCCAAGCAACTCCAAAAAGGGAAGAGCGATCTTTGGAAGTTGTGTACGCTGCTGCGTGCTTGATCAAAGCTTTTCACCCTGCAGTTGAAAGAAGGGTGATTGAAATGATGCAGACGTTCCACCAGTCAAAAGACCTGCAGGGTGCATTCCCCACCAATTCGGTTGAATTAGTCAACACCTTTACTTTGCCCGTGGCCCTGCCCCCTACTTAATTCAGTAGGCGCGTCCTTGATCAAGTAAGGGAGTAGTTCGCTCCTAGGCTAAGTTAGTTTCTAGTCACTGGACGCAGGATAGTTCACGCTTCTTCAAGGAAGCTCCCCCCCATCAAAGGGAGTGATAAACCACCTCTGACTGCTGCAAATTTTCGGACCTTCATCCATTTTACAAACTCCCTCAAATGGCGGTTTGGGAAAGGGCTTGCTTGTTCTGTTTTTGAACTCGCTGCTTTTGCGTTTACACAAGGCTGGAGGTTCGACCTTCCTGTGGGAACTCTTTGTACCCCACAGGCCTACGCGGCCATCATTCGTGGTGCGATCAGTTTTTGCAAGCACAAAAAGATAGTGGTTGCCCCTCTGCTGCTCGACAAACGAAATAAGAGCAATGGACGCACATACCCAAAAGGGGCCTTCCTCGGAGCTGAAGTGTTTTTAGATAATTGCACGCTTGACCTCCTTTGTAAAGCCTTTGAAAAGGGTGCTAAAGCCACCCCCGCTTCCTGGGCGTTGCCCTTCGACTTGCTCGTTTGAATCTCTGGTTCACCTTGACCTTCACTGCGGTAGCTTGAATGGTCGCCGACGACTCCGTTCTACGGCGGGAGAGTAAAAAGGAAGCTCCCCCCGCCTGAGGGCAGGGGGAGTTTCCTTGCAGAAGCCCTTGCACTATGGATTTAATTCCAAGACTTTAGGGAACGTTAACTTTTAGACCGTCGTGAGAAGTGGCATGCAAGTCTTTGCATCGCTTGCAGTTGCATTTAAGAATCCACAGATGTGCTGGTTCCAACAATATGACCAGCATTCTTGTCCATGATTTGTTGGACTGTCCATCAAAGGGATGGCTCTTGTTTTCTCGTTCTCGCGATTTGGGGAAACGCCGACGGCCTGAAGCACCGCTGGGCCAAGGTGCCGACCGAAATAGATATATAGCATATAGGATGCCAAAGATACCGACGGAGCCTGGCACTTTTGGTTGTTTTGGAAAAGATATCTGGGAAATTCAAGGATGATGTCATGGCTCCAGTTGAACATGTGGTGATTTCTGTGTGTGTGTTCTCTTTGAAAACGGGACAGCCCAGCTGTCTCACTGCTGGTGGAAGATATCCTTCCCGTGTCAAGTTGTTACCAGATTGGTTTCCTTCCTCCGGTTTGTTTCTTGCGATGACCTCCAACCTAGCGATGGTCCTCCAGTTCCGTAGCTTAACTCCAATCTTCATTTCACTCTGTGGATTGCCATCCACGGAATTCCCCAACTTACTGAAACCCATATTTGTGTTGATCACAAAAGCTTCACTGCACCCGCTAGGATGAACCACAGTGTTAGTTGAAGTGTTTGTTGGAATGTTTTGGATGTCTTAATAAGAATGGAGTGAAGGTGTTCAAAGGTCCCTCACCATGGAACCGTCCGTTTTCAATCTGGATCCCAGATTGAATGAACCCTCCATCAAGGACGTCCTGCCAGTGACACTCAGGAGAGTTTCCAGCTCAAGGACATGAACACCGTCAAAGCATCGCTCGGCGTATCTTAGAGTTGAGATGAGTTGAGCTCCTTTTGCAGCTTCCTCCTGGTATCGCTACTAGGAGCCAAGGGCATCGCTACTAGGGGTTCCTGGCCTTACTACTAGGAAAAAGGACGCTACTGGGAAAAATAGTTATGTTTTTAGGGAAAGGACCAGTCGGACCTTTGCTTGGTGGAAGTAGCACCGGTGAGCGACCACCTCAGTGAATGACTTCAGTCATTTTTTGCCGAATATGCCGAACGGAGCACATCTCTCTAGAGAAGTTCTAAAAATGTCCAAAAGATTCTGCATCCAGGAGGAAGTAAGCCATATCTTCAGCTGGCGACTATCAGGGAGTCACATCCATCCCCTCAGAGTTTCTTAAGACAAGATGTGTAAAAAAGGGGTAGCGTTGAATTCAGCGGCACAGTAAGTCATGTGATGTTTGTTGACGTCGCCAGTTGGCTCTTTTCAAATTAATCTGTGGACTACGATTTCCATTGCACCAGAGTCACCTGCGGGCCCTGTACAGGGGTCCTGGCCACGGCGTTTGGTTTTGAACGTCTCGAAATGAATCAGACAGAGGAACAAACCATGCCAGGAGGTCCTTTTCAAACCCCCCCCTCACGTCGTTCTTGGGGGTGCTCGGTGCTCACTGAACCACCAGGGTCATGGCATCACTTCCCACAGCTTCTCTGTGGTGCAATGGAAGAACGGCCCTCGAGAGCAGGTCAAACACCTGGCTTGTCCAGTCCTCAAGTCCACGAAAAGCTCAATTTTTCTCATGGGACACAAACAGTGGCCCAACTGGCTGTGAGACCAGCGAACACGAGCGAACCAATCCAGACAGCGAGTCCGGCTTTGGAAGAGCTATTCAGCCGTTTTCGTGAGCGAACTCAGAAGAGGAAAACAAATTATGTGAAGATTTGATCAGGAGCTACTGTACTAGTAGCTTCTTGTTACGCCATGGTGGACACAGTGGGCGGATTCGTGAAATTGGTCGACTTACTGGCAGTAATTCGTGCACCATAGGCGTTTCCCACTGGTATCCCCACCGCGGTGTTTCATGGTACTGGTCGGTCAAAGGGACGAAAAAGCACCGGAACCCATCACCCGAGGTGCAAAGGAAAAGCCCTAGTAGCGATGGCCTCCAACCTACCGGAAAAGCATGTGGCAAACGCCGGCAGATCGGGTTTCCACCTGGACGAACCTGTTGCACCAGTTGCTCAAGTTTAAATGGACGGCCCAAAAGATCCAAAGACGCGGACACAGATGGAAGTTGCTCGGCGTTCAGAGTGTCCTTTCATTCCTACACATTTGACTAGTAGCTTCTTGCTACTAGCAGTATTGGCCTCCAACCTACTAGCGATGGCCTCCAACCTATTAGTAGCTTCTTGTTCATGGATTTTTGGTGGGGCTATGAAGAGGGCGTGAAAAGTGTGATCGCTCCGTTGCTTAAAAGAACGAGATGTTTCGTCGGAAATGACAACTTCTGGGGATCCAACCAATGGTTGCTCAACAATTTGGGGTGTCTTCCCACTTGAGGATTGTGGCACTGTTCCATGATAGTTTGCTTCATAACTATTTATACAGTTCATTGACACAACAGAAGAAAGATCTTTGTCCGTCGCCAGTCTATCTCCGGAGCGAGCCAGCCGCTGGATAGCAGGTCTTTGAGAGCAGTCGCAGATGCGAATGGTTAACGTCGCTATCCGGCTTTGAATTGTTCGATATGGTCTTTTGTCACAGAGTCTTCTATAAACATCCAGAAGCTATTCGGTTGGAGGCCATCGCCATTAGGTAGAGGCTATCGCTACTAGGTTGGAGGCTATTCCTGTTAAGTGGAGGCCATCGCTACTAGTAGCAAGGACGCTACTAGTAGCTAGAAGCTGCTTGTTCATTTTTTCTCGAAGCAGCATCTCCAACTACCGTTAATATCGATACGGCATGTGTCCACGCCTACATCAGCCCACTTCACTAGTTCGGTGACCCACCATGTGTTTTTGGTGGGTCAGAAGTGAGCATCAACAGCGGGTTCCAATGCCGACTTGTCCTGCGTTCTGCTTGACCTGTTGGGTGCGGGGTGACAATCAGAAGATCGATGAACGCCTATTGCTTCCTGTTGGGGTCATTCCTGCTAGTGTTGGGGTCACTTCCAGCAAAACACGTGCTTTTAAGTGCTGTTATCTCCGCATACTGGTATCCCTTGTGAGTCAAACACTTGGAGAAGGCATCCTGTGGATGCCATCGTCCACTGTTGCAGGTGGGGCAGGGTCGTGTCCCCTCGACACTGGTGATGGACCCTGTCCCGAACTAGTAACAACAAGCTAGGCTGCTAGTAACAAGGGCATCGCTACTAGGAGCAAGGACGCTACTAGGTGCTCCTGGCCTTACTACTAGTAGCTAGAAGCTACTAGGAGCAAAGGGCATCACTAGTAAGAAGCTACTACCTCATTCCTCCAGCGACTGGCCACGCTGCGCCTCTCCGGCGCCAACAGACAGAGCCCAGCTAAGATGAGCGAGTGGCGTGACAAACAGTGCGTCTACTGCACACTCGGGGCATTCTGCGTTGATTCGTGTAATAATGGCAATAGCCTCCAACCTAATAGCGATGGCCTCCAACCAGTCCTCCAACCTAATAGCGATGGCGTCCAACCTAAAAGTGATAGCCTCCACCTAATGGCAATGGCCTCCAACCTAAGAGCGATGGCCTCCGACCTACTATATAGTTGTTTTGTCTCCAAGATTTTCATGGTAATTAATCATCAAGTCATTCTTTCGGGAAGGACTATGTGAAGAAAAATGGATCAAACAGGCGGTGAAACCGATCACCCATCTCAAAAGGTTCCAGGTAAATTGTGGCAGGGCATTGACTATTGCTATTAGGTCAGAGGCCATCGACCTCCCATTCTTCTCTAATTTGAGGTGCAATGCACTCCAGGCGTTTCCTCGAGGAGGAGATCCAGCGAGCGACGGGCGAATGGGAGGACCGGAGTTCAGACGAATGGGGTCGCCTCGTCGGACGAACACTTACCACCGACGGACCATTTGCAGTGGATCCTTGCGCGGAGATAGGCGGTAAGAAGGGGATAAGAAGAGGGTTGTGATCCTTGCTCTCTCTCTCTCTCTCTTTCTCTCAGTGATAATTTTACCTAAGTTCACCCTGAAAGTCACTGGTTTGATTTCTGGCAGTGTCATTCCTTTGATTATATCATGGGTACATAGAGGTAGGTCATGTTCTGATGACGTGTCAAAAAACATATGTGAACCTGCTAGTGTTCAGTTACATTCGGTCCAAGTTCATGCTGTTTTGCTCGGTTTAGGGACCCGAAGACGCGTTTTCTTGTGTGCGTGCAGGGACAACCTGGAGACCCAGTCTGTTGTGTGGCCATATAGATGGAACTGGGGAATGTTCCTTCAGTGGCTGTGCTAAGAAGTGTGCACAATATACACATAACTCACATAAGTATTCACCATCCTCTAGTATATAGATAGACTCTGAAGCGTCTAAAACAAGAGGCAAATAGTTGTTCTGCAAATGTTGCATACGTAGTTTGTCTAAAGGAAAGGAAAGGAAGAAAGAATGAAAATAAAGATAAACAAAAGAGTCTAAAGGCCTAAAGACAAAAGAATAAATAAGAGAAACCAGAAAGGAAAAGAACAAAGACGGAAAGGACATATAGTCGGAAAAGATACTGTTTCAGGACAACTGTTGTTGCTATAGTTTGGAAGATAGACCCCATTTGACACAGCGAGGACCTTCAGCGTCAGCGGAAGCTGCAGGAGCAAGAGCAGGATCGGTGAGCGGGCGTTGGAAAAGCTACATGTGTGTCAAAATCCTCCTTTGCAAACCTAGTCACGAAAGGTAGCCCTTTAGGGGATACCTTGAGTTTGTCTTGCGAAGCAAGTGTTGGGACGTCCGGGTCTAATAATTGATCGCTCAATTCAGACCCCCCCCCCCCCCCCCCCCCCTCTAAAATCAATTCTCTCCTGGAGAACGTCTTCGTGAGCCTCTCATGATTTCAGGATAGTTGAAACCCTCTTGAACATTTTAGAAAGAGTGAATATGAAATTCTAATCACGAAAGGTGTTCCCCGAGGGGATACATACCTAGAGTTTGTTTTGTGAAGCACGTCAATTCTCTCCTGGGGAGCGTCTTCGTGAGCCTCTTATGGTTTCAGGACAAATCCTATGATGTTCCGATTCAATGCTCACCGATGATCTGAGCCATGGGGCAAGTTTGTTTTCCTAAGAACCTTTTTGAACATTTCGAGAGCATATGTTTGAACATTTAGAGTGCATATGAACATATATTTACGAAAGGTCGCCTCCGAGGGGATAAATCACCATGTCGAACATTGCATTTTTGTTCCTGCCTCTCGCGTTCTCTTCTCTTCCCGCTGTCCTACCTTTCGTGTCTCCCTCCTCTCAAGTAGCTTCTTGCTCCTAGTAATAAGGCCAGGAGCCCCTAGTAGCAAACTATATTAGACCTTCTTCATGTTCTTTTTTCTTTGTTTCTAATGGCGATGGCCTCCAACCTTCGTGCTACACGGGTAGCTGAAGCCATGGACTTGAAGGATCTACAAAAATAGACTGTGGTCAGGACAGCTCAGCAAGAACCCTCCGTCCAACGGACATGGAGAATTCACCATAATGATACAATACACCGGGTAAACAGTAAACGCTATTTGGTTTTATCGTCATGTTTGCAATATATTCACTTTGTTAGTGGTTTTATTGCTTTGTTCTAGCTTGGTAGGAGGTTGGCTTCGTTCTTGGGGCCTGAAGAGAACAAGCCTGGGTTGGCAAACATGAATCAAACCGACGAGGATGCCGTACCTTGTTAGTCGCACCCATGCTTTACAGGCAGACTTTTCGGCGGAAGAACAAGTGAGCTTGATCCTGCACTCTGGGTGGATTTGGGCCTCGCTGATTCACATCTCTGCATCTCTTGATCTTGGCGAGACAAACAGTTGCCTGGGTCGATCCAATGTTTAGGCTACTGGGGCTCCTGGCCTTACTACTAGGAGCAAGAAGTCACTAGGAACAAAGGGCATCGCTACTAGGAACAAGGACGTTACTAGGGGAACAAGAAGCTTGTTTGGGGTATCATTAGGTAAGCAAACCAGCACTTTTGGGTGCTTTGGAAGCGTGTACCTTGCAAATGATGTTGACAAAAGCACAAAGACAAGAGACCAAACTTTAGGTGACTTCTTTTCCTTCAATAGGTTGGAGGCCATCGTTATTGGGGTTTAAGAACAAAGAAAAGGATTCCCAGAAAATATCAGAAAAGACATGGCCCATCGCTAGTAGTAACAAGTGCATCGCTAGTAGTGACAAGTGCATCGCTAGTAGTAACAAGAAGCTATTAGAATAAAATTAGTAGCTTAATCACATTAGAATTAACATTATTCCCAGAGGTCTTTTCACGCCGGTCGATTCAGGTCCCGTGACACTGACCCTCCACGTCTTGCAGGAGGGGCAGGTGATGGCTGTGGAGCAACGGATCAAAGCTCGGCACGGCGCGATGCTCCGGGAGGGTCAGCGGCTGCAGGAGCCAAGGGGTGAGAGATTCGTCCAGTCAGACGAGTCGAGATCAGACGAGTCAAACGGTTTGGTCGTTTGGTTTGGTCTTTTTTGTAAGGTTTCCAAGAAAGGTGATGGTTCATTTGCTGGTTCTCTTCGTTTCTTGACGTGGAGTGGTGTTTTTTTCTGTATGGCTCAGTGTTCAGTGAGTGGTTCCCGTGGAGGGAAAGCGAGTGAAAGTCAACAGACGAGATGACGGGGTTCCTCCCAGTTAGAGAGCTTTGTCACCTCCAACCAAACAGCAATGGCCTCCAACCTACTAGCTTCCTTGTTACTAGTGGCTTCTTGATCCTAGTAGTAAGGCCAGGAGCCCCTAGTAGTTTCTTGCTCCTAGTAGCGATGCCCTTTGCTCCTAGTAGCTTCCAACCTACTAGCTTCCTCCCAGTTAATAAGCTTTATGGCATTGATCATCGTGTTCACTTCTTTGTCTTCGCGGTAAGCACGTCTGCGGAATTGCCCTCCATGCAAGCGGACCTGAAAAACATCCGACAGTTTCCTGGAAAGGTTGTTTCCGAAGAAATGGCGAAGAAATGTCGACATGAATTTCCTTGAAAGTCTTGGATAAACTGTGCCAATCTGAGTTCCGTCGAGGAGGAGATGCGGCAGCTGCGCGTACGCTCCATGGGGGAGGACGGGGAGAGGAAGCATAGAACGTCGTTGTGGTCGTTTGTATATCGAGGGCTACTAGTAGCAAAGGGCATCGCTACTAGGAGCAAGGACGCTACTAGTAGCAAAGGGCATCGCTACTGGGAGCAAGGGCCTTACTACTAGTAACAAGAAGCTATTAGAAACAATAATTATAATTAGAAACAATAAGCTACTAGTAACAAGTGCCTCGCTTCTAGCAACAAGGGCCTTACTAGTAGTAACAAGAAGCTAGTAGAAAGAGAAGGTCGATGGCTCCATGTTTGGGCAAAGTCGAGCATGGCAACTTGGGGTTTGGTTGTTCCCTGAGACGCCAGGAGTGCTCCTTGCAAGAAGCAGCGCTGAAAGCGCAGGAGCTGATGGGGTTGATAGAGGTGCCTGGCTCTATATGGGTGGTTTCTATTGGTGTGTTACTTGTTGTGAGGGATGTAGGTGGTCTAGACACTGACAGCAACTCCACTGTCCGGGGTCGCTGTTTCACCAAATCTCGCCCCCCAGAGGGGAATGGTGGTTGTTCAATGTGTTGCTCGTGCGAACGGACAGCACGGGGATGTTGCCGACCTAGGGCTCTGCCGATTTACAAGCTGGTCCAATGCCAAGTTGCCACATCTGACCAAAGATCCAAATTTGAAGGAACCGTTTTGCAGTTGCTGCTATTCTGTTGGAGGCCATCGCTATTAGGGTGGATTCAGACGCTCACCAGCGTGCTTCCTTAACGTCCAGCCGACACATCACAATTGAGGTTTCCCACGCATGTCACATTTGGATTTGCGTGGCATGCTTGGCAAAGCAACATGCAGCTCCAAAGAGGACCGTTCTTCCTTTTCGTTTGTCCTTGTTTCTAGTAGCAATGGCCTCTCCAGATTGGCCAGCCCCGTATTTGTGCCGAATGTACCATTGTTCGGCTCCAGGGATTGATTTCGAGGGCGGGTTTAGCAGTCAAGCCGCTTTTCACGGAAGGGATGGCAAGTCCTTACCAGTTCTGAAAAAAGGCCCTAGTAGCTTCCTTGCTCCTGTAGCAATGCCAGGAGCCCCTAGTAGCGTCCTAGAACGTAGAACGTGGATCTTTCTCGCTGAAAATCTCATGACTCAGGAGTCCCAACAGGAGGAAATGCTCTTGGCAGAAGCGCTTCGGACAGCGAAAGCCGCAGAAGTTGAGGTTCAGGTGGGCACGAAGCTTGCGCAGTTGGCCGTGGGCTGGGGGTCGGTACGGCATGGCTTTTGGCTGTTTTTGTTTGGCAGGTCGGGGAGCTCATGTTGGTTACACTCGAAATGTTCCTAGTCCTAGTAGCGTTCTTGTTCCTAGTAGTAAAGCCAGGAGCCCCTAGTAGCGTCCTTGTCCTAGTAGCGATGCCAGGAGCCCCTAGAAGCGTTCTTGTTTCTAGTAGTAAGGGGAACTCATGTTATATTGGTTCCACTCGGACTGAATCACGGAAGTGGAATGGCTGTAGTTCACCTCGACCCATTCACCCCCAATGACCTCAAAGCTTCCCCGTTTGACTTGTCCACCTCCAGCTGTTCAAGTACCCTCAGTCCAGAGGAAGCAAAAACACAGTCCACTTGAAGTGCCAAGGGTTTCACCAATCAAAACAAAGCGTTCCTTAGAGATTTCGAGGAGCAAACAACTCAACCTACACTGTGTTGGTGCACGGTTCAAGTTCCATGTGTCCCACAGATCCTTCGAAGTTGTAGTTTGGTAGTGAACTCCAGGCTATATCAAGAAACGTTATGTGCTTTTTTTGAAATGAATCTAGAAACCACATGAATGGTGCGAGCGCTTCTTCAAGGAAGCGTGAGCTATCCTGCATCCTACCTACAACCTTACCTCCTTACTTGATTAAGTAGCTGCCTACTCAATTAAGTGAGGGTAACGGGCTAAAACACAATAAAAGAAACACAAAACACACATGGAGCTGCTCCCGAGACTTGCCGACTTTTGACGCCCCAACTGCGCCTCTGGACAGGCCCAACTGCGACAGGAGGATGAAGCCTTCGGGAACGCTCAAGTGCAGATGAGGACCATGGAGGACGGCCGTGGACTGCGCGACGAAGAGTGCCACAAAGGCTACTTTGCTACTAGTAGCTTCTTGTTACTAGTAGCAATGGCCCCCCAACCTGCTAGCGATGGCCTCCAACCTGGTAGCTTCTTGTTACGCAGCACGATGTAGCTAAGCAGATCTAAGCAGATCTAAGCAGCTCACGAGTTGCAAAAGACTGTCAACAGCGGTGGAAGACTGTGCGAAACTCCTCCCAACGACCTCTCACCAGACGAAGGTAGAGCCAATGCTGCCAGGCGAAAAACGCACAAGTTGTCACAACAATCGAGTAATTCGCAAGGCACACGCCGAGTGAACCACCTTGCCACCTGAAAGCTCCGATCCAACTAACCCGGTCTCCAGACGAACCCTCTCCAGAGTCTTTGTCTAGAGGTCTATCCCACCGGGTGCATGTACCTGAAAAGGGAGGGGTGGGATTTGAATGAGCACGAACACATCTTTGAGTATAGATATTGCGAGGGAAGGCTGGGCCCGCCACGTGGGCCACACCGACAGCGACCAGGCGGAGTGCCATCAAGAAGAGAAACAGCTCGCAGAACTTCAGGCATTCTGCGCCGGTCGAAAGAATTGGATACACTTGCGCGTGATCGGTATTGACAGAGAGTATCTCTTTTGTTTGTGATTCCTTGCGCTTGATCAGGTTGATTCAAGCGATGTTTGTTCACAGTGGTTCTTTTTGCTTGATGGGGTGCCATTTCTTTGGGGGAGCATAGGGAACATGGTTTCATCATGGTTTCATCACACAGATGGTCACAAAGTCACAACGTTTTGTTGCACTGAACCCTTCGAGCTGCGAGTGTTAGCGAATGTTCGGGCAGCAAAAAAGAAACGTCAAGTCTACATTTGAATGAGAGTATCAACCGGGGTCGATGGCCATGGTTTGGAGAGATTTTAACTTGCCGGCGCCCCTTCCTTTTTGATTCGTGCCTGGTAGGAACCACCAAGGTTGAAGCTTGTACTTGCGGGATCACGCATCCATTTTCCAGGTAGCTGATTAGCAACCCCAGATTTCAGATCCTACAACGTACGTGGGCGTTTTTGTCGGGTCAGTGCCGGAGTATGGTCAACATGAGGGCATAGTGTCCAGATAAAGTTTTGCCTGCCCCACATTGGGAGGTTCCGAAAAGAGGAAAATTGTATTTGGGTCCCCCCACCACCACCACCACCGCAAAAGAATGACCCTTGCATGAGTCTAAAGCTCAAGTAGATTCGACAACGGCCCAACATGAATATTTCTTTGTGGAGAGGCCTCCGTGCGCTCAGACTACGTCCCGGCGCAACTCTTCAAGGACGCAACTCTTCAGACCGGCGTAGGGAACAGAGATGCCCAAGACGGTTCAGCGAGGCTTCGGCTTGAAACAGTTTTTGCTGTGAGTTGGTGTGAGTAAGTTGGTGATGCTCAACCATTGAGTGATCAATTCGGAGTCCTGTCATCCTCCGTCTTATGATTGAAGCTGCATGATCTTTGACATCAAAATCAAACGTCTTTGGACGAGAATGCAAGGTGCAAAGCTGGAAGAAAGAGTTCTTCAGCTTCAAACCCTCAAAGTGTCATTTGAACAAAGAGGGTCTGTGGTGGCACGTGAAGTCAGCCCCAAGGTGGCAGTGACTAGCCACAGCCCGACGCTCACCGCAGCGGCTATCGCAGCGACGCGACGCGCCAGGAAGAGGAAGAGTTCCTCGCTCACCTGCGGCAGGAGCGCCAGGAAGCCTTCGAGGGTCTCCTGTCTGCCACACGAGAGGACAGGGCCAAGGGTAGCTAGATGAGTGCGAGATGTGTGGATCAAGTCGACTACATCAGTTGACTTGCGTTGCCTAACTGGTTGGCTCTATTTGGGGCAAGAATCGCAGGTATTCATGAGCCAGCGCGCTAGAAGAGAGCTGGGGGAGAGCTTATCATGTCCAGCTCAAGAGAGTAGCCTGGCAGGTCACAAGTCACCTTTCATCCACTAACCATAAATCATGTGAAAAGGGGTCACAATGGCCACGCGTACTTCAAGGTGGCCCCAAAAGCGAGTCACAAGGTGATAGAAATTCATAACATAAATAGAATAGGTTAAAATTAAAACCAGGATCGAATCGGTTTGGTCTTGCACTTTTGCCTCACTTGTTGCCTTGTTTTGCTACAGGGTCAAATGGCGCTACTGTACCGGTACTATCGAAAGCCCAACCGCGTCGGAGGAGGACGAGGCCTCCAAGAGCTTGAGGGACTCTTCTCCAGAGAGGCCCAGCAGCGAAAACGACGATATTTGGGACTAGGAACAAGGACACTTCTAGGAACAAAGGGCATCACTACTAGTAGGAAGGACGCTACTAGGGGCTCCTGGCCTTACTACTAGGACTCCATAGGGATCCTTTGTGTGATGGAAGCCATCGCTACTGGTAGTAGGTTGAAGGCCATCGCTATTTTCCATCGGGATCCTTTGTGTGTTCCTTTGTGTGCCCCGTCTTCGTTGTTGGATTTGAACATAATCCATTCTTGGGGGTTTCAGAATGTTTGACTTCAGAAGCTGCTGTGAACGGCATGCAAATGCACTAGGCCAGCTGCGAATCCTGGTCCTTCAAGTGGATCTCAGGGAAGATGTTCCCTAAAAATCTAGGAAACAGGACTGTGCGAGCGCAGCTTTCCCAAGTCCAGTATGTAGTAGCGGCTAGCATACGCAGTCAGGTCAGGCACGGGCTGGGGTGGCCAGGTGAGCCCTGAAGGTGCCCTTTAGTCCTAGTAGCGTCCTTGCACCCTAGTAGCGTTGCCCTTTGCTCCTAGTAGCTTTTTGCTCCTAGTAGCGATGCGCTTGTTTCTAATAGCTTTTTGTTACTACTAGTAAGGCACTTGTTCCAAGTAGCGTTGCCCTTTGCTCCTAGTAGTGTCCTTGCTTAATGCCTCTTCAGGAAGCCCTTTTGGTGCCCTGCCGAACTTGGCAGAATTGGTTGCACAGTTGGAAGATCTGCGTATAAGGTTTCAGATGCAAAGGTCGTTGCAGACTCCCCAGTTTGTCCATAAAATCAAGCAGGATCTTGTAGAGGAAAAGCGGCCTGGAAAACTGCCCTTGTTTTAGGGCTTCTCTGACGTTCTGATCGGAGAATTCTCTACCAATCCTGTGAAGAGCCGTCACATGCGTTGTGACTTTCATGGGACATTAATCGCAGAATGGCTGAGTGAAACCAACGATTTGCCCAAGAGAAAAGTTTCAAGGTCTGCGAGCAAGCAGAAGACAGACATCAAGGCTAGCCAAGATGCATCCAGTTGAATTTCAAAATGACTCAAATCTATCAAGATCTTCATGCCATGGCGAAAAAGAGTTTTAGCTCTGCAGATAAATGGTGAAAGCGTGGTTCTTGCAGTCACGCCAGAGATGACGGACTGGAAGCTTAAGCAGATCAAGAAGGAAAGTCATATGCTCCAACAAAGACAAGACTGCGCCAGTCTTGGCGGCGTTGACTCAGTTTCTGGTCAGCGATGCCACCAAGACTGACACTTTAGCCAATGTGGTGCGTGAATTCCGGACTCGGGGTTCACCACATTGAGAATGCTTCCTTTGCGGTTTGCAGCTCTTTGGTGCACTTGACCATGTGAGCCATATTGGAAATGTTGCCTTTTGGGATTGCAGCTCTTTGGCAAACTTTACCATTCCGGACTCCATGACACTCGTGCTGCAGCTCCGTAGAATTGACCATTCCGTACTCTGTGACCCAGATCCAGAGGTGCCTTTGGGGATTGCAGAAAAGTGACCCACATTGGGCATTCTGCCTTTGGATGTTGCAGCTCTTTGGTAAGCTTGACCATCCCCAACTCTGTGGCACACAACGGTGCCTTTCACTGTTGCAAAATTTGATCATCCCCAATTCCGTGACCTACATTTGGGATCGTGCCCTTCAGTCTTGCAGCTCTTTGGCGAACTTGACCATCCCGGACTCAGTGATCCGCATTCCTTACATACTTAAGTAGGCGCCTACTTAATTGAGTGAAGGTGGGCTTAAAAAAGGAAAAGGTGGCAGGAAAGAGGGATCTGCGGTGGGAGGTGGAGTCGTTGACCAGAAGCGTCCTTGCTCCTAGTAGTAAGGCCAGGAGCCCCTAGTAGCGTCCTTGCTCCTAGAGACATATCCACTTTTTTGGTGCAAAAAGAATGTTTTGGTTTACTTTATCGATCTGACAACAGCCAAACCGCTGATCATGATATCGGTGTTTCTTGGGGTTCGGATCAGCGGACCAGTTCCCTTCGGTCACAGGCTGCGCAGTGAGCTGAGCCAGATGCAGGTGCAATCGTGCGCTGTTTGGGGTATTCGTTTCTCTCAGCACCCAGAGCTGGAGGGCAGTGCAATGCTAGAAGCTACTAGGGCACTAGGGGCGCTCCTCGCTCCTGGCCTTACTACTAGTAGCTAGAAGCTACTAGGAGCAAAGGCCATCGCTATTAGGCTAGAAGTGTCTAGTGACAACTTACAGCTCCAAAAAGGTCACCTGAGAGCCCACCAGATCAGCCTGGCGGATGCCCCATGATCTTCATGCACTCTTTAGCTCTCTACAGCCGGAGGGCTATCACCATGCAATCACTGATGGTTCTCCCTTCTCCAGGGCACATGTGTCACTTCCAACTTGGAACTGCTTGGTTCGGAACAGAGTCCAAGGGAACGGCACTGTTCGTGCCCAAAAGCATCAACCAAAGGCTGTCGGGTCCCAGCATGTCTCAGAATCTGGACCGTCGCGAGCCGCGTTGGCTGGCTGATCTTTGGATGGAGGCATCGCATGGTTCATTTGCTGTTCTAGGTTTCAGGTACTGTGGAGGCCATCGCTTGTAGGTTGGAGGCCATCGCTATCATATTCAGATTTTTTGGGGTATCAATATGGTCGATCTTGACGAAAGTCAAGGACCACCCAACACTCCAATGAAGCCATCCGAATGCCCCATGCAACCATGCATGCGTACTGACTACCCCAAACAGTTGCTCTTTTGATCTCGTTTGTGACCTTTTCTACCCCGCGACTGTGAAAATGGGTTGGTGTGTTGAAACCCCGCTACCGGAAGAATGCGCTTGGCCGAGTCGAGAACTGGCCAGGCTTGGGCGGATGGCCTCCGCGCAGAGTTCCGCAGCGCGGACGCGGAGATGGAGCGGAAGAGTCACATCCTGGGGGGGACGGAGCGAAGTGACGGATGAAGTTCTAGCGCGGTAGCAGAAGAATCAGAACTCCAATGAACATGTATCTTCTAGCAAAAAAACTCATAAGATGTCAATTAATTACTGTCTTCATCTTTCTTCTGAATTGATGTTAGAATCGCAAAATCTTCCGAGCTTAGAGCTCTGCCGTGTCTCGCCGAAGGACCCGAACCCCGGTCTTAGGCCTTTCGGTGCCTTTCGGCCGATCGGGACGCCTGTTCGGCCAAGCCAGTCCAAGCCGTGTCGATGAGTCGCGAGTGGCTCTGAGTCTTCGTTTCTCCTCCGCGATCACGAAGCCAAGCGATGTGTCAGTGGACCCGAAGCCGAAATGTCCGTCGAGTGGTCAGTAGCGATGCCCTGTGTTCCTAGTAGCGTCCGATCGCTCCTTGGTAGCGATGCCCTTTGCTCCTAATCGAGCAAGCCCTTTTCTTCGCCAAATTAGACCCCTCTTGTCACGAGACCAAGACCAAGAGATTGCTTTCTAGTCGCATGGATCAAGTACGATCCAAAACGAACACGTGTCCTGTACCGGCCACCAGTGCGAGATGTCTGACGGAGGTCTGACGGTCTGACGAACCGAAGCTCGTCCGGTTTCGGAGGACTCCATGCAGCTGCAGCTCCAGCATCTCCAGAACCAGGCGGAGCGGCAGCGGTTCTTGCCGTCGTCGGGTCCGGGCTGGAGATCTCTGGCAGAAGTGTCGTTTGGGCAGAGGCTTTTTTGTTACATCGCTTTGCCAAGTTGAGCAGTTTGTCAGCTGGTGTCTTCAAGCTGCCATACCTTAGAGACTCCATTTAGGTCGAATCAGCACTGTTTTTCTGTTCCCAGAGTCAGTCCAGCTGCATAGATTGGTTAGCCGAAGATCTGCTTTCAGGTGTTTGAAGAAGGCCAGCAGGGGACAAGGCTTTGCAATGCTGGAGGATACTCCATATACCCCACAGGCTCTGCATGTAGGCTCCAATGATGAGGCGGTAATCGAATAGAAAGGAGTCGGGGTTGAAAATCCTACACCTCGAAAGCGAAGGGGGTTAGGCGCAAATTTAGCCAAAATGCAAATCGAACCTGGCTCAGAGAATGGAGCTGCAGTGTTCAAGTATGCCAGATGCACCTGCAGCAAGCTGGCAAGCATCGTACGACAGCGAGAGCATCATGAGAAGATTGCCCGCAGTCAGCACCAGTGGTGATAATTTGTTTGGATGCCCAGCATGTCCCATCCATGTCATTTGGGGTGGCCCTAGGATGTTGAAAGCGAGAGTGAGATCATATATTACTAGTGTCCTTGCTCCTAGTAGCAAGGCCAGGAGCCCCTAGTAGCGTCCTTGCTCCTATGAGTCATAACATGATCACGAAAAACCGGTGAAAGTGATCCACCACAACCACTCGTCCCCATGGTCCAGTTTCTGCAGGCCTCTGCCCAGCAGGAGGCACGAGCTCAAAGGGAGCTTGACTGGCAACGCGCCAATCGCGAGGTGGGGGCACGGTGCCCGGGAGCGTTTCGAGGGTGGGGATGGAATCATGTTGTTTAAAAAAGTTGGAAAAAACAACTTAGTAAGGGCTCCCATGTGGGGACAATCAAAGACAATGACATTCGTTTGTCTTCTATTCGGGAGGTGGAAACGGCTCATGAAAGTGTGTTGTGGGTCGAAGAAAATGGAAGAAACAACACGAAGCGTGTAAAGTGTGAAGTGTGTGAAGATGAGGGTTTCCTGAAGACCAACCTGGCCCTCTTCTTTGCACACGAATCAGGTGCGCAGCCGCGCACAGCAGGCGTTGGCCGAGGAGAAATCACTAAATCACTAGTAGCTTCTTCTTACTAGTAGTAAGGCCAGGAGGACACTCCTAGTAGCGATGCCCTTTGCTACTAGTAGCTTCTTCTTACTAGTATACAGATGCAGTTGGAGGTTTTTGGGTGATAAAGGAGCAGGCTGAATTGACAATAAAGCAGATGTTCAAGGAACGCCGCATGGCCCAGGCAGAGCAAAGCACCAAGAACCATTGATACTAGAAGCGATGCACTTGTTCCTAGTAGAAGAGGTTTCCCTTTGATTCTAGACCTTTGAGGGTTCTATTCGCAAAACCGCCTCAGGAGAGAGCGGCAGCAGACGAGGAAGCGGCGCAGCAGCAGGTGCAGACCGCAGTCCAAACAAAAGAAAAGACGACATGCTGCAGACTGGGCAAAAGCTGTGTGCCGACAGAGTCTTCACATACTGTTCGTTGCCGACGGAAACCGATGAATCCCCGGCTCCACGCCTAAAAGGTGTCCAAAAGTTTGACGGGCCAACCTATTGTAAAATTAATCAAGAAAACCAAAAATAGAAACAACCTACAAGCAATGGCCTCCAACCTACTACTTGTAGCGATGACCTCCAACGCGATGTTCCTTTTCGTTCCCGGGGATTCTTGAAGGCTCGGCTGCCTGGCTGCCTTCACCGAAAAACGACCATCAAAGGGCAGGGGGAATCGGCAGGAACACGTGGAGCAAACCTCTCCAGAAGCCAGCCAGCAGCCTAAACTCAGCAGTAACACGTTCGGCTGAACGAAGCGCCAGCACCAGCGTCTCGTTCACGTCTCAACTGCAGGAGTTCGTGTCCCTCAAGCAGGAGAAACGGTCGTCTCGGTCGTCTCCGCTCCGTTCGCCTTTTCGAGCTACGAGGTTCGGTTTGGGAAGAAGGTGAACAAAGAATTGGTCTTAGAGGTTTAAGTCAAGGTTTCAAGTAAAGTGAGACAAGGGAAAAGTGTGTTTGCTGAAGCAGATGATGTCTCCCTACTACGAAGCGTTCGATGAAGTGTCCTGGTAGTAGCCAAGCGATGCAAGACCCCATTTATGTTGTTTCTATGTTATATGTTATATGATATGGGGGTGTTTATTTGTTTTAGTGTGTTTGTTCTTTTCATTTGTGTGCCATGTCATTTTCTTTCTTTAGACCCTTGCTTTTGTGCTCAAAGTCTTCTGTGCACATGTTATCGGAGCCCGCAAAGCGCAGGAGTCGGAGGAGTTTGACGAAGACCTGGCCTGGCTGGAAGAACGAGTCCAGCAGGCACATCAGCTTCGTCCTTCCTTCATCGGATGACCGCGAAGTCCTGCTTCCGGTTTCAGTGAGACTTCTTTTTGTCCTTCTCGTCTGACCCAAGTTTGAGAAATCGCTTTCGTAAAATCCATTTGGAATCCAACTTTTGTAAAAGTTGTGCCGTTATACTGACCATACACATCCGTACACATTCCATGAAGAAGAAGAACGTCGACCTGCCCTCTCCTTCGAGGCCTCGGAGAAACAGATGGTCTCCGTCAGCCTGGAGGAGGAGCAAAGCCTCTTGAGCCTCCGCTTGCGGGAAGAGGTCAGCGAGGCGTGGATGGCGGTGGTAGGACAAGGTAGGACCGGGACCGTCCCGAAGTGCCAGTCGACTCAACCTAATAGCAATGGCCTCCAACCTAGTAGCTTGTTACTAGTAGTAAGG
>CAXAMN010026373.1:387292-418273 GCA_963970005.1 Durusdinium trenchii
TGTTACTAGTAGCTTCTTTGTTTCTAATAGCAATGGCCTCCAACCTACTGGCGATGGCCTTCAAGATGGAGGTTCCCTTCATGAAGAGAGTGAACATGCTTCTTCGACGAGGCTGTTGAAACTAGAAAAAGGAAGAGAAGGATGGCTGTTTCTACGGTTGGAGCCGTGTGGACGAATTATGCATGGATCATCATGGATCCTATGGTAGCAATGAACCCTTGAGTGGAGTGAAGTGGAGGTGCAGGATCATCATCCTCGGGTGTTCAGCCAACAATCTCGACCAAGCTGTTGAAGCTGACTGCGAGGGCACCTGCACACCTGCCCTGGTTTGTCAGTGCGAAGTTCACCTGCCTTAGCTTATCCCAACCAAGAACCAAAGGTAGAAGGCCATTGCTAGTAGATTTATCTTTCTTTTTTATTTGCGCTTCTCAGACTAAGTGCAGATCCTCCAGACTGACCGCACACCGCAGGCAGAAGAGCAGCTGGCCTCTTTGAGCTTCGCGCTCTCCAAGGAGCTGCAGAAACACCGTGAGGCAAACCGGTTTCGGCCCGAAAAGGCCAACGGAGGTAGACGGAGATCATCTTCTCTCGGTAGACGGATGACCGTCTTGTGGAAGATTCAGAACGTCCAATGTGATGTCTCGAGTGGTAAACTTGACTCTCTATTAGGTTGGAGGCCATGCTATTAGGTTCAATGCCTCTAACTCTCAATTTACGCCTAGCGCCCGCGGTGCTCCTTGCGGCTGAGAAGTGAGAATGGTGGGGAGGACTCTGTGGCTGCAGATTGACCACTCAAAATCCATAGATGATATTCTGCCTATAGATCAGCCTGTTGGTTGAGCGGTTCTCTCACGGCCTTTGGATCTGCAATCCTGTGTTTGGTCGGGCGGTGGCTGGGCAAAGTCAGTTGCAACCACTCGCGAAAGGTTTTAGAGGGAAGAAAGGTTTTACATAGGTTGCTATTAGGTTGGAGGCCATCGCTAGTAGGAATCGGTTCATGTGAGCTGGTTGGCTCCCCCAACCATGGCAGAAGAAACCTGTCAAGACCAACCTCAACTCTGTTCCGGGAGCATCTCTACTCGAACACGCTCGTTTGCAGTTTGTAGGGGCCCAGTCATCACACCCTCCTGAACCAGGTGCTTCAATGGGTTTTGGGGACTGGCCAACACAAAACAGTACTGTAGTGACTGTAGTGTCTTACATGGTCTTCGCCTTCAGCTTTCCTTCAAAACCCCAAGCACTTCTCGCAAAACTGTGCACTTCGCTTTGCAAGCTGCCCAATGCCGGGCGAGGAATCCCCCACTTGGCGAAGCCACTCTCTAGAAGCTAGCTATCTCAGTCCTGAGGCATTCATGCTTAGAGTAGGGTGAACATGTTGATATGAATATGAGGACGCTACTAGGGGCTCCTGGCCTTACTACTAGGAACAAGAAGCTACTAGGGGCTCCTGGCATCGCTACGAACGGAGCGATCGGATGCTACGAACGGGGCAAAGGTGCAACCAAGTTGTGAATCCAATCACCGAAGCGAGGCCAGAGACCGTCCGCGGGGTGTGACGACCGGAGCCAGGCCAATCAAGGCTTGCGCCGCATGGTGGAGAGCGAGCAGAGTCAGCTGGAAGGCACCTCTTCGCGCTGCGCATGTGCTGCGTGCGCGTGATGTCGGGTCCAAAAGAGTTCTTTGGAGATCTGAAAAGGTCAGAGGACTTGTTAGAGACCAAAAAGGTTTAGAACTAGTTTTCAAGAAGCTACTCTGTGGAGGCCATCGCTATTCGCTTGGAGGCCATTATTACTAGTCGCAAGAAGTTACTAGTAGCATGGAAAGAACTCACAGAGACTCAAAAGTTTAGCTGTAGCATGCTTCTGCTTCCGTTTGTCTAAGTGACTCGAACTTGTAAGCAAAACCTATGGGTGGAGGAAGAGGGGCCCGTTCATGGGATTGTCCCGGGAGAAATTGCTGTGTATCCTTCACAGCATGCTGAAGTGGAAGACTCGGGACCCACAGCATGCTCACCCCACAGCCAAACAATCACTGTCAAAGACCAGAGAGCCCAGGGACCGGGGTCCAGATCTTGCAAACTAGGGATCCAAAGATGGTGACTTATGTAATTTGCACGGATATAGTTGAAGAGTCGACATCACTTATAACCCCTACATTGCCCTACATATCCCTACAATTGTTTGTTTTACGTTTGACTCCGTGAAAGCAAAGCCTCAAGGGAGGGAGAAGACGAGGAAGTCCGGGTAGTCCCAAGGGCCGCAAGCAAGACAAGGACGAAGTCGAAGACAAAGCGGAGCAAGTAGGTAGTAGCAAGAAGCTAGTAGGTTGGAGGCCATCGCTACTAGGAACAAGAAGCTACTAAAATAGACACCAATCAACAAATTCTGAATCAACTACGAGTAGGACCGGCAAAACCTCAGCAAAACTTCTTTAGCTGCGGAGGCACTTGGCGCCGAGGAAGATCAACAATGCCACAAGATTCCCTCGTAACTGTGTGATGATCTCCTTGTGTTTGCTTATATGTGTCTTCTTGCATCACAGGATCTAGAATATCCAACCAGCTGTTCATAAGCCGTTGAAACATGGGTTGAAATCTGGTCATCCATTTCATCATGCCCGCAGAACCTCTATTGAACTTCATGAACTGCATGAATCTGAAAAGGAATACTGGTTGCACCTTTCACAAAGTAGAAATCCAAGGACACATTGCAGTATTGTGCACCTGCAACTGGTGGATCATTGGTGTTCAGAATTGCTCTATCTAATGCTCTTTGGTATACTGCTGCTTATCCTTCGAGCCCCTTTTGTATAGTGCTGGAAAACCGCGATTGCTTCCCGTCGCATGCCGGGGCACCTTTGTTGTCACTTGAGTCGTCATAGCTATTGCCGGCTCTCTTTTGACATGTCTATTGACATTAAATGATTGTGATCGTGGCTCGTAAGCCAAGTCCATATCAGGCTCTTCCCAGTCATTTGTCAGTCCATGGCGCACAAATCCGGGATGCTCACCTGGCTCTACCAGGATCACTGCTTCGCTACTGCTACCGCGCACACCCTGTGAAGTGTAGGCTACAAGTGTCTTTCATGACTGCACGGGGTTTTTCAGGAAACAGGATGCCTACAGTCACACTGTGTAGAGGGAGTGTGCTATAGTCCAAGGACAACCCCTAACAGAAGCCACCAAAACACTCCCAACCCCTCCTGCGCCACGAAATTTGTGTCTGCCAGAAAATCAACACTTCGAGGATCGCTCCTACGTAACTCCTTTTTTGTTCCACCTGTCCACCCTTGCCTTAGACTTCTTTTGTGACAACTAATTGCAACTTGCTCAATTGAGTTAGGCCCAGTGCGAAAACTGAAACAGCCACAGATCTCAACCCATGTTCAATTTGTTGGAGTGGGCAACGCGCGCAAAGAGCATGTGAGTCGAGCTGATGGAATAGGACTTGGAGAGGCGTCCGGAAATAGTATGTGAAGAGTGGACACATGAGATATCACTTTCAGCTAGTATAGCTTGCCTGCCCACAGAAGCCATAGAGAGTGGATTTGTCTGAACTGCCGCTTTTATGGACGCCTCGCATCCTTTGCCACATCTCTGCCCCTCTCCCAGCACGAGTGGAGGCGCTTTTTGCTCTTGGCATCAGAGACTCGTCGGTTTTGCGGTCTACGACAGCACCGAGCGCAACAATCTCCAGCGTTAGGAGGTCACAGCGCAGCTTTGTGAACCTCAAAGTGCAGATCTCGTAGCAGGCGCAGCACTTTGTGAACCTCGAAGTGCAGATTTCGTGGCAGGCAGGGCACTTTGTGCACCTCAAAGCGCAGATTATGTGGCAGCCACAGCACTTTGTGCACCTCGACGCGCAGATTTCGTGGCAGGCGCAGCACTTTGTGCTCTCAAATTCTCACCTCTCGCTCTCACATACACGCACACTCACGCTTGCTCTTACACTCACTCGCTCGCGCTCACACTCACTCACCCGCAATCACTCTCACTCTCACACTACACACACTCACTCACTCACTCACTCTCTCTCTCTCTCACTCTCACTCTCTCACTCTCTCACTCTCACTCACACTCGCCCACTCGCTCTCACTCACACTCACACTCACTCACTCTCACTCTCACACACACTCACTCTCACCCACATATCTCTCACTCACACTCGCCCACTCACTCTCACTCTCACACTCACACTATCTCACATTCACTTTCACTCTCACCCCCTCACTCTCTCACTCTCGCTCTCACTCTCACTCTCACTCACCCCACTCCACTCACTCCATTCACTCTCAAACTCTCACTCTCACCCACCCTCTCACTCACACTCACAGTCACACTGACCACCACCGCCGCCAACACCACAATCTCCAAGATTTGTAGGCTTTCTGCTGCTACACCTCTAGACCACACACACACGTCTCTTGCCGGGATAAATCTTGAGCCGATCAGGCGGTCACCAGAAACTATACCAGCTGCGCGGATAGGTGATGATAGATGTAGTTTTAAGAACAGATGCGCGCCTGATTCTTCCAAGCGTCCCAGACTGAGCTCTCCGATTGGAATCGCTCAAGCCCTCAAAAGAAAAACACTGGCTTTGGTAGAGGACTGCCGACACCAATCTTTGCACTGAACATCCAAAAGACGTCGCGCCGCGCGCGAACCATTTCAATTTCTGCTTGAGAAAGATAACGACCACCAGGAGACCAAATCCACTCCCACTCCCCCCCAAAAAAATCACGGATGCCGAACAAATCGCCCCACTAGCGACGCCCCCACCTTTCGAAATCAACAAGTGAATCGGTCGCGTTAACCGGTCGTGCTTCTTCCGCTGCAAGGTGAGGCCGAGACGCGCCAAGAGTGTGGGCTTCTGTCGCTCGGCGAACCGGTTGAGGGAGGTTCGCTCCGAACATGCCAGCAAGTACTAAGTACTAAGCTATCTCGAATGTTTTCGGAGAAGAATCATCAAAACACGCTTCCTGACTTTCCCTGCAGGATTTACAATGAATGCCCAAACCCTTCAAGCAACCCTATCAACTATTCTTCTTACTGACTGACACCGTCAGTTCTGGAGCATGAAGGTTAAGTCACTCAAGTTTCCACCTCTTCGATTTTCGCGGAGAAGAACCTCCCACAAAAAGGTTGCACAATGTTGTCGGTTATACTATCCACAGAAAATCCTGGGTATGGGACTTGTTCGGACCGCTAAACCTGCGCCTCCGTTCGCCTCCTGCGCTGGCGACCGACAAAAACGGCGCCCTGTCCATGATGGCGTGGTGGATTCGTGCGTGTTCGCGTTTTACGTTTCAGGGGCTGGACGTAGTTCTTGAAACACAGAAGACACTTCAGAAGTGGCACGATCTCCCAGCATTTCAAGGAACCACCCCACCAAAATGCTCGTGTCCATCCAGGGCCCTGCGTTGTTTTCAGGGCTGGGTCCATGTGGATGCCTGCGCCTGTTGGTGAGGTGTGGAGGATGAGGACGACACGCACCAGTGACTTGGAGCCATGTAAAGCAGGTGTCAACTCATCCCTTGTATCTATGTAGGGACCGCTGTGCCTTCTCAGGTACGGTGATTGGAGACACTGTTGCGTCGGCTTGGAGGGTCCAATCATGACCTGAGAAGGTAAGGGTATGAATATTCCATACAATTATACAAGTGGCCCTGGCCACTTACCGCTGAGCAAAAGAATTGAATCTGGTGATCTCATCGAGCTCCTAAGAGCTTTTCAATCGATCACCTCCAAGAATTATCAGCTGCTTCGTTACGGCCACCAAAATGAACAGCCCCACACAGTAACTCTTGGCATGCTGACTGGGAGTCCAACAACCATTGTTTATCATGGTCTTTACAAAATTGATCCAATTGTTTTATTGATTTTGGACGACAAACCAGAACAATGATTCGTTTGATGGTCAAACTGAAGCCATTTGGGTCACTACGTCACTTGTTGAGTCGCAGATTGGGGACTGATCACTCGTCCAAAGAATCACTCTCGTGTGGCGTTTCGTAGGTCTTGGTGTTTTCCGGAGGCAGAGGTCAAATCCCTAGATTTCTCGCATCCGAGTGAAACATTTGTGATTCCGATCAGTTTCCGTTAGGTACCTCGTATAGGACTGCCAAGCGAGGTTGACCGTGGAGACCTACATAGGTGCTTTGGTGCCTTCAAAGGACGGATCTTTTCGCAGCTAGATTCCACCTGAATTCTGCTTCGACCTCTTACTGGTGCCAAAGAAAAAGATGTCAAAGTCACACAGTGATCAGGCGTGAACCGATGTAGTTCAAAAAGAGGCGTGTAGTCTGAAATCCGCGCCAGGGAGATTTAAGTTGGGGAGCTACGCACCGAACAGTGACCTGGAGGCTTCGAAACTCGTAGACGAAATCCGTATCATAGTATCGTTTTCGGTGAGTTAACAGAAGGGTGTAGTGTCTGTGAGTGCATTTGGGGACTAGGAAATTCAGATATAGCCTATAGCTGGTTGATCTTTATCGTCGAGAAATCCCCTGGCCTGACTTTATTGATTGTCCGCCGTCCGTGATGGGCAGCTCAGCCGAAAGCCAAAACTCACGGGCTCCGGAAGGTAGCCTCAAGAACTTGAGAAACACCAAGTTCAAAGGCTCTCTTTTTGAGATATACACGTGAGAGTAAAACCCTTAGGCTGGCGAAAACCACACATCGCGGTGACGCGGTGACAAAACATGCTGTGCTGCTTGGGCGCTTGAAATACTGTCGAATCATCAGCCCCACAGCAGCGCTTTAGGGCGGCTTTGGCCCCACAACCGACATGGGCTGAAGCTGGCAGCTGGTCATAATGTTCCCAGCAATCTCTGTACACTAAGTATTGGATCAGGGGATTGATCAGGGAAATCTTCGTCAGCTGCTTGAACTCCATTAGTCCTGAGTTGACCAAGTGGGCCAACTCAGTGGCTGCCACAAGTCTCAGATCAAATTGTCCGTTTAACAAAATCAACTGTTCGACTTTCCGCGTTTGAGAAACAGTTTTTTTGACATTTTCATTTTCGGATCAGGGAATGAATTTTACTAACGCTGCAAGAATCCCCCGTTTCCTTTGCTTCTGGGCGGGTCCCCGCCAGTGTTGTCTAGCCTGCCAAAGTCAACAAATCCTGTCAGCCTTCGACTTCAACAACTCCAGCTCCCTATGTTTCTGTTCCGTTCCCCCTGCTATAGATCCTTCTGGACGCATTTCTGACCACCCTCTTCTTGCTTCCCTCCCACTTCCGCTGCTCGCTCTGCGCGGGATGCTCACCCACCCTAGCTTTCGAGTCCGGGACCCCAAGCTTCAAGTGCGCGACAATGCAGAACACGTCTGCGTGCAGCTTGCTTTCCGGTCTGTACCCTTTCTAGGACGGACCTGATTTCTGGGAATCCATCCACATTTGCTTTTGATTTTCAGAGATGCTAACGGAAATGCAGCCGACCTTGGAACGAAAGATGGAGTCCAGAGACCATCTTACGGTTCATGATAGATTCACTTTAACAAAAACTGCGGAAGTCCAACGCCCCTACACATCGTTGAGCGCACAAAAAGGTGGGTGTCCCTTTGTCTCAAAGCGCTTTGGCACATTGCTCTCAGGGTGTGTTTGGCCTCACATGCCGGAAGCTTCAAAGAGGGCAGGGAAAGACTCGAGAGCTGCTCGCAACGAATGAAAAATGTCACTCGCTCGATTTGGCACACCCGAACTTCTACACCAATGGCCTATCACACAACACATGGTTTCCAAGTCGGTGTTTCTTCGACCAATGGAGCAAGGGCTGCGGGAAAAACCACGCAACCAAAAAGTGGAGGCAAGCACATGTAGTGGAGCTCCAAGAGTGAGAGAGAGAGAGAGAGTTGGGCTGGAGCGTGTCTTCTGCCGTGTTTTGAAGCAGAGGCCTTGTGGCAGGAACCGAACGATACGAGACAAAACCCATGAACCACAGTTAGTTGCACAAGGCCCTCAGCGCGACCTACCTGCCAGCCTTGGTCATGCAATCAATCCTCGAAAGGCAAAAGCTGTCAAACCAATGAGCTCTCAAGTGATCCGGCGTTTGCCTGAGCCCAGGCTCCAGAAAGAATAACTGCCTTTCAGGTCCTAGAAGCTACTAGTAATAAGGGCACCGCTACTAGTAACAAGAGCATTACTACAAGTAGCTAGAAGCTATATTAATTTCAAAGATTTAAATATGGACATGCTGTAGCCTGATGGCTGCCTGTGTCTTGGAGGATATACGTGCACTCGCCAATGCGCATAAGGACCTCACTGTTTCTGCAACATTTTTGGTCTCCCTTTTCCACAGGTTCCATTGCAACATAAAGAAAAGAATTGACTGACGCCCTGGGAAGGTAGATTGATCCATGTGTGAACAGTGGTCATTGAAGGCCAAGGCTCAAGCCCAAGCGGCAACCAATCGAGCCAGAAGCAGTCAGAATCAGTGCTTTGGGAACAAAGTACTGACTATGAACATGTGAAAACAGGTTTTTACAAGAACATCTTCGTTGCCAGAGTCTTTGCATGTAGAGTTCCCTTTGTGTGTTTGTTCACCGTTTCCGCACACCTGACACGGAGGCTATGCGATGGAAGAGAAGCTGGCAGAGGAGTTTGGAGAAGTTTCTCTCGCGTAGTGCAAGAGTATTTCCGCGTGTCCACGTGGCGTTGTTGTACATCTCCCATATTCCATTCCCCAGTCGAGCCGAGCCCTTAGAATTTTGTTAGTGGGAACCGGGTGTGCATACTGTATTCGGGTTTTCATTAGCTCTCTCTAGCCCTCTGACTATTCTGAGCAAACACGTGCAATTGGGTAAAACCAACCAAATTCAAATGGTGCAAGTGTAGGGCATCCCACTTTGCAGTGACCTTACCTGCGAGTTCCAGCAACCAAAATCAGAATGAAAAGGTAGGTTTATTTGTTTAGTGCAACGGGTGGTTGCGATCCCAGAGGCATCCTTTCACCAGATAGATGGTTTCCTTCTCCCCGACGGCCACATATGATGGATGATCAACTTTTGTGCTACAAGAGATGCTTTGTCAAGCTCGACGTCGTTTGAAAAGAGATGCTGAACGTTGGGAAGATCACACCCTGGAAAACTGTTCGGCAACAACACCAAAGCCGGAAGACGGATCGCCCATGGATCGCGCGCATTGTTACACCGAATTGACGGTTCCATCTTGGTCTCCGTGCCAAGAAGCTACTTGGTTGGAGGCCATCGCTAGTAGGTTGAAGGCCATTACTACTAATAACAAGAAGCTACTAGGAACAAAGGCTTCCACGCCCTGCGAAGGCCCAGTGCGGTTCATCCGCTTCAAGCCCGGTTCGGCAAAGTCGACGGAGCCACCTCAGGACGCTTGGAAGAAGGAAAGGCAAAGCCTTGCCGAGGAGACGGGAAAATCGTCGTTTTCGGGTTGGATTGAGAAAGAGTTGTTGTTTTTGGTGATGTCTTGTGGTGAACGAAACAGAGAAACGGCAGTGGAACAACATGTTTGTAAATGGTGTTGAAAATTCCTCTCTGGACCAGTGCTGAACTGTCCTGCTGTTGGTCAACCCGACTCACTGGGTACATGCTGCAGCTTGGATTGCGTTCTGGGCTTGGTCAATGAAACCGGGAAAAATGTGTGAAACTCGTACAAGTTGAGGATGGATCTCCGGCTTTGAAGCCAGCGTTGTGCACCTCACCAAGCAATGTGGGTTTGTGTTTGAAACAGGGAGACCTCCCAAAGACTCGCTGGAAGAAGAGAAATAGACCTATTGGTTGGGGCGCCCGGCTATTTTGGTACCCACCCATGTGGTTTCCAGCAGGTCGCCTCCAATGGTGCTGTGGTGAAAAGCAATTATATACGGTATTTATATATATATACATATCAGGAAACTGAGTTGCGTGGGACAGATATTGTCAGAGCCACAGTCTTTAAATGACCACCCATCAGAAGGGGTTGGATTCGATGATTATTGTTGGCAAGACTTCAGGGGTGCTTGCTAGTAAGGGTACTAGGTTGTTGTTACCGAACATGCTGCTTTCAACCAGAAATGGGAGTTTCATGGGAGTTCAACGAAGGGTGTTTGGTGTACAGCTTAGCAGTGTTTCTGGGATTCCCCTATTGAAATAGAGAATGGTAGACCATCCACAATGCGAAATAGAAAACTCAAGGTTGCGGTGTGTGAGGTGCGGACACTTCCAACATGCACTCAAGTGTAGAGTGGGAGAATACCAAGCAATTGAAAAGTTGTAAGTTGTCTTATGGCATGTTCCATATTCCCTTTACTGCAGAATAATGGTACTCCAAGAGAAGGGATGTTGATCCAAAATCCCACCATTCTTTTCGTTTGCCTCAAGACTAGCCTGGTCCAGACAGGAAGCAGCAACAGTGGCAGCCGAGTTGCAGCGGTTGGCGCTTTGAGAAAAGTCAGCGCGAAGGAGGAGGCCGCTATTAGGTTAATAAGTATTTTGGTGTCCACGATGTCCACGTGTAAATCGTTGGCCATCCCACTGCGATCAGGTTCTCACCGGCCTATTGATCAGCGAGTCATCAACCACGGCGTCCCAAACATCTCTCAGGTACTGTCGAACGTAAATTATACTAAATATGGGAGGCCATCGCTAGTAGGTTGGAGGCCATCACTCTTAGGGTGGAGGCCATCGCTACAAAAATATGGGGCAAATCTTTGGGTTCCATTGGCAACATGCAATGCTTCCATCAGACGCTGCAATCCAAGTTCATGCCAACAAGCGTTTACGAAGCCTGAGGTCCCTTCAATCTCAGACGTCCTATAAAACTACAACGGACCATCAAAGCGAAAAGAGATAAATCTCCACCGACTTAAAGTATGGAACCCTCAAGTTGCAACTCGGAATAGCATGGGGCAATTGCAGAATGTGATGCTTCACCAGGTTTGAACTCCCAACCACGTAGTCATCCGGGTAGGTTGACCTCATGGTTGGTGGTCAACCCGGGTAGCCCGGTTTTGACCCACAGCCAAATGTCATATGTGTTTGTGCTTCTTGCTCCTAGTAGTCTTGTTCCTAGTAGTACGGCCAGGAGCCCCTAGTAGCGTCCTTGCTCCTAGTAGCGATGCCAGGAGCCCCTAGTAGCTGACGGACCGGACGTGCAAGCAGAGTGCGCAAAATGCTTGTAGAAACACGACAAAAGTAACTCCTATGGTTTTTTGGAGGTGCATGAGGTAAGCTTAAGTAGCTGTAGTAGCTGCTACCTAGGACCCACTCTCTCGTCAGGTTTTGTAGCAAACATAGTGTTTCTTGTCTTTTTGTCATGTTTTTTTGCTCACTTTCTAAGGAGGGACTGAACATGTGTCACTGCGCCGTAACGGCGACGAGGTTGGACCTCTCCTGGTGTTGGAACCTGGGTGATCGAGGCAAAGCGTCACGGCTCGATTCTAACGACATGATCATGTGGCGAATAGGGAAACACCCAAAACCTACAGTTTAGGACGCTACTAGGGGCTCCTGGCCTAAACCCACTCCTACTTCAATTAAGTAAGGAGGTAAAGACGCTACGAAGCTACTAGTAGCTGGAAGGAGAGCTCACAAGCTTCCTTAAAGAAGGGCTCCCACTAATGATTTGGTTTCTAGATGTTTAGGGAAACTTAATTGTAAGATCTGCACTTGGGTGGCATGATCAGAACAAAGGGATGTTTGTCATTTGGAGCTTTTGACTGTTACCAGGCTCCCTGAATGAGTTGGCAGACTGAGAAAAGGGGATTGCTTCATGTTCTTTGACTGGCAAACTGGCAGATCCTGGAACCTATCAAAGGTAGATGGCAACCACAAAGAAGTCCTTCACTCATAGGAGGTTTGGCCAGTTGCTTAGTTTTGCACTGGGTTGCAGCCTTTATCAACAATCCTTGAACTTCACTAGTAGTGTCCTTGCTCCTAGTAGCGATGCCCTTTGTTCCTAGTAGCTTCATGTTCCTAGTAGTAAGGCCAGGAGCTACTAGTAGCCTCCTTGCTCCTAGTAGCGATGCCAGGAGCCCGTAGTAGCGTCCTTGCTCGTAGGTTTGTTCGCAAGTGAAATGGCCTTAGCTCAGTCGGTTTGACTCTCCACAGGTCTAGCAGCCTTGCTGAACGTGTCAACAGGCCCGGCCCTGCGTGCGACGGGACAGCAGTCAAGGAAGGAGGGAAGTTGTTCCTGAACTCATCCTGCACAAGTGGTAAGGCATCATATCCCCATCGTTCTGTGGTCTGTCACGTGGCAAGTCAAGTTTTGTCCATTTTTTCGGTGGACTCTGTGGGATTGGACATGGTGGCCCCGTCCTTGTGAGGGGATGGTAAACACACCTACGACCATGAAGATGAGCCCAACTTTAAACCGACAAATTGTCTAAAGACATGAAGGCACGATTGTCAGGATCCTCAGTGTATGGTTGCAGGTCCACTTTCTGTGCCTACTTGCCACCAAAGGGCCATTTGCCTATGCATTGTGTGTTCGTCTGAAGGGCTTCAGCCTTTGCTTCTACCTTTCTGTTTCCAGAATGACCTTGGAATTGTTCGGTCTCATGTCTTGTTGAGAACCCAAAGTGTGAATCGCTGGTCCAAACTAGCCGAGGGCAATTCCTCAGTGAGAATGGTCTGCAAAAGGAGTGTTTGCATTTTCCCAAGCTTTGACATGTCGACAGGTCCGTGTCTTTGTCAAAGGCCTCCGCATCAGCGATCTGTAGGGTTTGCCAAACCCAAACCAGAAGAACGGGTTCTTTCTTGGGCCTTTTTCCCTTAGACCTTTAGAGCTTTTCTTTTGTCAATCCTTTCTATCTTCCATTACCACTAAAACCAAGCATCCCGGAGAGACCTGAACGATTGCTCCGCTTGAAGCCTCAGCAGCCCAGGTCTCCAACGCCTGCGCCTCGCAGGGATGAAGAGCCTCTCGGAGCACGGCACGGGCCGCCCAGCGAGTCGCGGCGTGGCGCGTCGTGCAAAGTGCGGAGGGTCCTGGAGGTCCGTGTCGCAGAAGGGAAATGGGCCTTACTAGGAACAAGAAGCTACTAGGGGCTCCTGGCATCGCTACTAGGAGCAAGGACGCTACTAGGGGCTCCTGGCCTTTCTACTAGGAGCAAGAAGCCACTAGTAACAAGGAAGCTAGTAGGAACACCATTCTACTAGGAGCCAAAGGGCATCGCTACGAACGGAGCAAAGGGCATCGCTACTAGTAGCTCCTGGCCTTACTAGTAGCAAGAGGACGCTACTAGGAACAGTGAGTCAGATATTTGGGATTATGCACAGAAAGGTCGGTGTGTTCAACTCTTAGCTGTTTTGCACCTTCGAGCTCCTGCGCGGTTTGAACTCTGTGAGTCTGTGTGTTTGTTCGACCTTCGACAACCTTGAAGCGTCACCAGTTCCTCAAGTGAAACAGAAACCTTCAAACGGTTCTTTGGCCGTTCCCGAGCTTCTGTCTCTTCAATTCCGCTGGATTCCATAGATCTTGAAACCGAAACCCGACCCTTGGAGGAAGGCCATGTGGTGGAGGACAGCGTCCGGGAATTTCTCGCAGGGAAGTAGGGTCCTCCAGCGCCGGCTGTGATCCAGTTCAGGCAACTGCAGTTGAATGAAGCCCATGACACAAGTCCTTTAGACCTTTAGACAAGTCTCTAATAGCGATGGCCTCCAGTTCTGCACGCAGGTTTGATCCCTTGCGTCCGCATGTCGGGGACCTCAGACAGGGACTGTTGACCCAAGCACTGACGTGATCGGAAGCAAGCGTTCGTCTATCAGCCCGACTACTGCGCTTTGGTTTGTCACAGTGGGTCAAATATGGGTCAAGTGCCCTAGCAGGTGTGCAAGCAAAAGGAAGAAAGGACGCAATCCCCAGCATAGATTCCAAGTAACCCGCAGGGCAAAGGAGTGTTGTGTTGCATTCGCCGCGCTCTCACCCATACTTACACGTTTCCGCCCCCACCACGCTTTCCTTGGCATACACGGGCATACACTTACTTTGTGATGTGCCAAAAGAGAAACACCACCAGTTCCATCATGATCATTGTGTTCCATCGAAGTGTTTGCGGCACCGTCGGCGTAGTTCTTCACCCGGTATCGCCCGGCCGAGGGCCCAGTTGGAAGAACTCGTTCGGGGACCCAGACGGGTTGGATTCCGTTTTGCCAGATTCCTTGGACCATGTCCCAAAGCCGGGGGGGCGACATCTGACGTTCTTTCTGAAGCATGAAAGGTACCTATCCCTTAAAGTTCTAAAGGACACGCTCCGCCGCTTCAGCGAGAAAAACATGATGCAAAAGGAACATCCGAACATTCCAATCAAAAGCCTCGCACGAATGCGAGTCCTTGTAGACGTTCAGCGTGAGCTGGTCGAGTTTGGGTCAGGGTTCCGTACCCCTGAGTGTCGGCCAAGACACCTTGGTTTTTGGTAGACAAGAGGTGCGAGATTAACGCTTCTTGGAGATGATGGTGGTGGGTTCAAAAAGCGCGATATGTTTGCGCTGTGATGTCACAGCCCTTAGAGCCCTTGAGACCAATCTGTTCATTTCGTCCGGACGACCTCTGAGCCCCTGATCATTCCAGTGTCTGCTAAGGCGCCTAATAGCAAAAGGAACCTAATAACGATGGCCTCCAACCTAGTAGCGACGATCTCTTGCTTCAAAAAGTTCCAGGTTCTTGAATGGCCCTCAGCCAACGGAACCTGCCCAAACACCAGAAATGTTTGATCAGGCAAAACGACCCCATGTAACCATTCATCTCGCATGGCTCGAGGACTGCACTGCTTGCAACAGCGTGAGTGATAGCTTCTTGGAGCCCTTCCGGCACTGCTTGACGCAAAATAGCGTAGTTTGTTTCGGAGGTTAGGGACTGTAAAGATGCTACTAGTAGCTTCTTGTTACTAGTAGAAACGGCCTCCAACTAATAGCGATGGCCTCCACCTAATAGCGTCCTTGCTCCTAATGAAAAGGTAATCATGAAAGACAGAAAGTCTCATGGTGTAAACAACCACACAATGTTAATGCTGAAAATCAGACAACCCGGAGGTGCAATGTTACTTGGGCCATCACCATGGTGAAACATCAACAACGCGCCAGGTTCCTGCTGCGGCTTTTCGCTGGCCCAGTGGGATCTACAGGAGACGCGCTGCCAGGCATTGCGGGAGTGTGACTTTGCACCCCTTGTTACTAGTAGCTTCTTGTTCCTGGTAGTAAGGCCAGGAGCCTACTAGGAGCGTCCTTGCTCCTAGTAGCGATGCACTTTGCTCCTAGTAGCTTCTTGCTGCATGTTGGCATCTTCCATTGAGTCGAATCAGTTTGTTTGTAATGTTGTGCACCGGTGAGCCTGTTACAGGGTAGTCACAATTTGTTTGTAAAGCTATTCACATCAAAAGGCCGATCGGTCTGGATACAATTCGTATCCACCTTGCAGATGGTGTCAAGAGATCAGACATTGTTTTTGAATGAGCCTGTTTTCATGATCTTCTGAGGAACAATGTTCGCTTCTAGGGGCTCCTGGCATCGCTACTGGGAGCAAAGACGCTACTAGGGGCTCCTGGCCTTACTACTAGGAACAAGAAGCTTCTAGGAGCAATCTTCTGAGTGTTTCAATCACCTGACAACGAGAAATGTCATTTCATGAGTTCCCCCGGGGCGACCTCAGAACACATCCATGCCATCCCGTTCCTCCCGCCGTCCTCGTCAATACCAGACACTGGTGAGCTGCCGGGTTCTGTGCGGCGCGCCTCGCAGCAGCTTTGGACACGAAGGCGGCCTTGGGCGCCTTGGAATTCCCATCGCCGGGGGATGTGTGGAACAGAGCATCAGGGGTATACGCACCTCCACGGGATCAAAGAATAATAGCGATGGCCTCCACCCTAAGAGTGATGGCCTCCAGCCTACTACAAGAAAAAGCCAGGAAAGCAAGAACTGAGTTGGTCCAGGTTACTTGCCCTGTCACCAGGTCCACTGTGACTCAGGTGCCCCGACCGGAGATCCGCAACTACTACGCCCAGAGGTTGGAGGACTGTCGAGACGTGCGGAGACACGGAGATGTAGCGAGGTGGACCATCCACCCCAATAGCAATGGCCTCCAACCTACTAGCGATGGCACCCTAGTAGCGATGCCTGAGGTGACTTAGTGTGACTGAACATGGAACGTTGAGGTTGTTTAGATGCTTACAATCGACTCCATGGTGGCCCATGGTTCTTTGATATGCGTCAACATGGTTTCCCTGAATCTGTAGGGCATTGACCCTCACATCATTGTGGCAGACTTTGTTCAACGAGCAGTTTGTCACTTTCGTGATTGGTTTTGCAGATGTCAAGCAATGACTCCAACAGTATGGTTGGTTGTCCAAGTGCTCCGAACCCAAGCCGGTTGGATCGCAACAGTTTTTGAGACACGTGGGAAGAAGCTAGAGCCGAGACAGGACAGTTTTGGGAGCTATGAAGATTCTGGTTGGTCATCACCAATCATACGAGGGTTCGACCCCGAGTCGATTCTATTTTCAATGTCCACCTGTTGCGAGTCAGACCCAGTTCTGAGACAGATACCGTTCGGATTTGACCCATCGTACCACTGCTGGACACCATCTGTTTTTTTCTCGCTCTCGCAAAAACACGGTTGGAAAGACCCCGCAGCGACCAGAAGCCCAGGGAGAAAGATGAGATAGAGTTGTTGTGAGTTGTTCACGTGCCACCACAGGTTGTTGGGCTGTCAACATGGAAGCTCCTGAAACGTGCGATCTTTGCAGGGTTCAGGCTGGGTATTGGTGCAGTGCCATAGAACGAAGGATTCCGATATGAGGTACGCACAACAAACTGTTCGACATGTTCAACTGTTCAACACAACGCGGAGATATGGTTAACGGATGTAAGTGAGGCGACTCCATCTCGGAGTCATCACGGGTCAAGGTTTTGTGCCGAAAGGGTGCCCACCTGGGAACCCTGACAAACCGAGAGCTGTCGGGTGTCAAGACCTCGGACACTAGGAAGCTACTAGGAAGAAAGGGCATCGCTACGAAGGGAGCAAGGACGCTACTAGGGGGGCTCCTGGCCTCGCTACTAGGAACAAAAGTGCGTGGAGGCGACGCCTCGAGACACAAACGCTGACACACTGACACTGACCGGTCCGCTCGTGAGGACTGGTCACAACTACGAGCAGCCAATGAGGTTGCCAACTTTGCAGAGCTGCTTGGACTGCAACCCTTGTTAACATCTAAAGGGGACCTGCCACCGATGGGACAGCAATCCTGTGGGGTCAGGAGTGGCAGAAGCCATATACTGTAAGCTGCACCAAATTTAGGGCGTTCTGGCTTCATCCCACAAGCAATGAAGCTCATGGCACTGTGCGCCACCGGGACGAGGCCGTTGCTCGCGAGCGAAGAGGTGCCATAGGCAGCCGAAAAGATCTGCTGACGAAGTTCGGTTGAGCATGCCATCGACAGGTGTCCAGTTACGGGATGTTGCAGCTGTGGTTGTTAGCCACTTCAAGGCAAGATATAGCAAGCAGCAAGGACGCTACTAGTAGCTCCTGGCCTTACTAGGAGCGATCGGACGCTACTAGGAGCAAAGGGCATCGCTTTCTTCACGGAGCGATCGGACGCTACTGAGACTCTCAACTCCAACTCAGGTGAACGGAGCACCTACAGCGTCCTTGCTCCTAGTAGCGATGCCCGGAGCCCCTAGTAGTTTCTTGTTCCTAGTAGTAAGGCCAGGAGGTTCTAGGAGCGTCCCCTACTTACTCTCCGGAATCGTTAGGCCGAATCAGCCGGGGGTCCGCCCAAGCGTAGATGACCACGTGTGGGGTGAAAGAGACTCCACTGGTTTTGGAGCAACGGGCAACGTACTTTTGTTCTTGTATGTGCTGGGGGAGCCCTAACAATCTTGTGGACGCTACAAGGAGCAAAGGCCATCGCTACTAGGAGCAAGGAAGCTACTAGGGGATCCTGGCCTTACTACTAGGAACAAGGACGCTACTAGGAGCTCTAACAATCTTTACTCTGGTTTTACTCCGTTCATCCAAGACTCCATGTGCATCCCAAGAGATATGTCTGGTACAGGACTCCAGGACCTGGTACTATTTGGTACTGCACCAAAGATGCAAAGCACTACGTTGGAACCATCTTTATTAGATCCCACGCTTTTGGAGAGTCTACTAGTTACTAGTGCATTGCCTGTCCTTGAGTTCTTTGTGAGTGCGGCGGACACCCCTGGCCTGCTTATACCTTCCGCACTGTTCACTCTTTGACCAATGTGAGTCCCCCAGCTATAGTTCCTAGTGACCCTCCAGCGTTCTATTGAAGAAAAATGATAATCATTAAAAAGTATAAATAAACAACAAAAAAATAATAACAATAACAATTCTTTCTGCGAAAGACGATCCTACCAAATGTGCTTTGAGAATCGGTCACTCGACCCGCAAGCTTCGTCCTCAAGCGATCCGTGGCCTTCGCGGAACGCGCGGAACGCGCGGACGCCCCGCGGACGCCGCCCCATGTGGCGAATGACGTCGCTTGGCGAAAGCTGGGCAATCGATCGTACCAAAGCCTGAGAGAAGAATAAGAAACCACCTAGGTTGGAGGTCGTTGCTATTAGAAGAAGAAGAAGGTATATGATTTGCTGGGGGTGTCACATCCATTTTACACTAATTTGTGTGTCATTGTTATTCCTGTAGTAGCACCAGTTAGAACGCAGTATGGTGCTGTGCTACAATTGGCAACAGGGACTGCGTCTCCAAAAACTTGGACAAGTTGCGTCCTTGCTCCCTTCGTAGCGATGCCCTTTGTTCTTAGTAGCGTCCCCTTGTTCCTAGTTCAAGTTGCTTCCAGGTATCAACAAAGCCTTCACGATTGCTACTAGGAACAAGTGCCTCGCTACTAGGAACAAGTGCCTTACTAGTAGTAACAAGAAGCTATTAGTAACAAGTGCCTTCAACTCGGTCTCTCGTCTTCCGGATTCAATTTCGGCCAAGCAACACTGTTCACCACCGCCAATCGGCACATTCCTCACTTCTGTACGGCAACGATTGGCACTCCAACTCGATTTGAATACCAGCTCAACTCAATTTTCAGCCAGATTCTGAAGTGAATACTGCCAGATTCTAACTTCTCTTCCCAAAAATCTAGGAACCAAATCATTAGTGAGAGCACTTCGTCAAGGAAGCTGCCCCCGCCACCCCTAGATATCCTGCGTCCGTTCGCTAGTAGCAGGTTAGCTAGTAGTTTGTTGAGCCCTTAATTAAGTAGGCGCCTACTTAATTGAGCAAGGGCGAGGGCAACAGTTTAAAAAAATAGGACCATTTCTTTTCTACACTTTCATGGAAGTTGTGGTATGCTGTGTTGCTTTCCACGTCAACCACAGCCTTGGGCACAAACATCTTCGTCGATGACCGACGATCATCCCTTTCACCGCTTTGCCTTCAAAGAGAGGTGCTAGCCGTTTGCTGCTTGCTTTTTAGCTATCGAGAATACAGGTTAACATTGGGTTAACGCAGGTTGAAACGGCAAAAACTTGTATCCCTCTGGCGGTGTCGCAGCTTTGTGCGATTTCTCAGCTCACCTGCACCTGATGCATCTTGCGTACTAGTAGCGTATGTGGCTAGGAGCATTGTCCCTTCCTAGATTAAGTAGGCGCTAACTTAATTAGCTAAGGAGGTAGTGCCACGGGCTTAAAAATTTGTACTTGTCATTTTGATCCACAACATGAGTTCAACCGACACACCGAACCTCAGGCTGAAGCTCATTAGCCTTGGCGCCTGCCTGGCGCTCGGGAGCGCGAATACCGAGGCCAGAAAATGCAGGTGGTCCGGAGAAGCATCAGCCTGCGATCAATCTGTACACTGAATGAGACCAGACAGAGAAAATTGTTTGTTGATGCGTTCCGTTTGTTACGGATCACACAAACTGCCATTTCCTGTAGGGTCTGTGAATATATCTCCACAACTGGTTGAAGGACCTGCTTGGAATCCCACATCAACGGCAAGCTGTTAAAGAAAGAAATGCCGCACGACCTGAGATGTTCCGATGATATCCCACAAAATTTGAAGGGGTGCCGGAGAACCTTTCCATCCACCAGCATGACTGGATGACTGCAAAGTGATTTGGTGAGGTCTATGGACCTTTGCAACACTGGCCTTTTTGGAGATGATTTTAGGATTCTATGTGTGCGTGCGAGCCACACTCCACTCTGATTGTACTGCTTCGGTCGATGATGACAATGAACAAACAGTAACAGTGTGATCACGACTCTGGCAGCTTGTATGGCAGCATGGTCCGAAAGAGGCAGCTTGCACTTCGAATTCATCTTTGACCATGAGAGCCAATCTGGGATGTTCAAGATTTTGTTCGGGAAATCGGTGGCAGAACCTACAGTAGACGTGGAAAGCTGTACCTTGAGAGATTAGTAATGCTTCAAAAATGCAATCCACATCCCCAACTGCCCATTGACCATAAGTCTTGACATGAGAAAAACAAAGAGCAACCATTCACTGAACATGAAACGAGTACGGTTTGCTTCCGAAATCCTTCAACTCCGTATCGATTTCTGCAAGGGGGCTACGAACGGAGCGATCGGACGCTACGAACGGGACTCCTGGCTGAAGCTACGAACGGAGCCGCAGTGGTCTCTCAGAGCCGCAAGGCAGTGGGCTGGATGATGCCCAAAGAGTTCGAGAAGCTTCCAGGCTCGTTCTGAGCCACAGTTCGGAATCGTGCCTGCCATTGGGCGGAACTGAAACTTTCTCCTATCGTGATAGAGCACAACACCCTCTACCGTGTTGCCTGTCCGTTTCTGGATTCTGAGACAAGATGGCTTGCCTTGAAGCTTCAATGATAATCTCCAGAAGGGTGACATGTTCTGTACCACAAGTGGCTTTCTTCGTTGCCGCCAGGAGCTTATCCTGCGCCACAGGACGCGGTCCACGAGTGGGGGGTGTAACCAGTCTTGGAACTGCTGGACGTGAAAGGGAGACATGCAAGAGTGCCTCAGGCTCTTTTGAAAATTGTTTGAGGAGGGTGCTGAATGTCCCTTATGGAAGGATCTTTTGGACCAAATCACCACGGGGCCAGGTCTTGCCCTGTCCATCTATCGATTTGCTGGCCACTAGTAGGGATAGAATAGCCAAGCTTCAGGTTCTTTGTTGGCAAGCGACCTGACCAAATGATTGTTCAATGCTTGGTGTCACCAAGATGCACGTCCCCTTCATCGTGCTTTTTGGCGTCAAATTGACTGCTTGGGATCGTGAGATGTAACCGATGAAGGGTCGTGACAAAACAGAAACAAGACACGACCACGAAGCTCAAGCGATGGCCTCCAACCTAATAGCAAAAAGAACCTAATAGGAATGGCCTCCACCCTAGTAGCCATGGCCTCCAACCTAAGACCAACGGGCTCCACCCTAGCAGGGATGGCCTCTAATCAGGCCTCCACCCTAAGAGCGATGGCCTCCACTCTAGGAGCCATGGCCTCCACACAAGAGACCCACGACAGCATTTCTCAGAATCCATAGAGTCTATAGAGATTCTCTCTCCAGGTGTCTTGATGCCTGCTGTAAATGTTCTTCACGCCGCTTTCATTCAAGGTTTTATAAGAAAGAAAGAAAGAATGTGTAGCGAAGGGTTCCCGTTTATAGTCTGGGGGTCTGGGGGCTGGACCTGTGTTTGCGTCGTGTCGTCGTGTCGTCGGGTCGTTAATTCCTCCACATTGGGTAAAGCCTAGCGAGGTGTTTCCGTTTATCTGTGGTTGTCCGTGCTACGAGGCTTATCCCATTGCAACGGCAGCGTGAAGTCGCTCCAAATCGTGCTTTCGCTGCGTGTCGAAGTGGACTTTTGTGCAGACGCAATAGATTATGCATGGTCGTTTTTTGTGTATCCTCACTTTTCGTGGCAGGCGCAGGGAATCGTGAGGTTGCGATGTTTGGTGGAGGTGAATGTCGCTGTGACATTGGGATTTGTGTATCAGCGGCTGTGGTTTTGAGGGGCTGGGATTGCGAACTGCTTGGCAGGGCTGCAGAATGTGTTGTCTCTGATGAGACTGCCCACCTCACTTTTGAAGAAAGTCCCGTACGAATTTGGAGGCTTTGACGCGCTTTGGAGGAAGTCTCGTACGTAACGTTCGCTTTGCAGACTTGACGATGTCCTGCTGGCCAAGCACCCAAGGTGGACGCGTCCACTCAAACAAACTGCGGTCAAGGCGGCGGCGCCAAGACTCGCGGCTCAAGCTCGGTGGGTGGGCTTCCGCATCGGGCTTTGCTGGCGGGGCTGTCTGGCCCGCATGCACAGCACAACGGAGGGGCAGACCGCAAGCGAGGAGCTTGCGCGTTTGCTCCTCCCTCGGTGGCGGGCTCGGACGATACAGTCCAGGTTCATGGACGCAGGGGACCAGTTTTTTTTCTCCTATACTACAACGTTGCAGCCACAAGCATTTCTTTTCACTGTGCAAGAAGTTTCACTGGGCTGCAGAGCTAATGTTCTTCTCGGATTATCTCAAGGCTCACTCTTCACCAAGTATACATGTGTGTGGAGGTAGTGTGTCTTCATGAAAAAGTTGACCACGGCCATTGAAATCAATGACATCCTTTGAAAACCTAGACAACCTAGAAAACCATGAGGGGGCATGTATTCAGCGAGAGCGCATGACGAGATGTACATGGCATGTCACATGCTGCATGTTGTAAACACCAAAGGTAGAAGATACAATAACCCATACGTTTCGAGAAAGCTTTGTGCTTATCTTCTGTGGCATGACCCTATTTGCCCGCATCCCAGCCAAGCGCTTCGGCCACCATCTTGCAGAGCTCGCCGGCTCCGACGCGGCCGCTGACGAACGGCTGACTCTCCTAGAGATAGGGACCGGGGTTGCACAGGTGACACCGAGGATAAACAAAATCAACCGAGGTAGACGAAAAGCCTCTTTAAACACCATTGCGCCATGAGATGCAGGTTCAACTCAGAACTGGCAGTGGTGAGCATTTGAGGGTGTCTGAAAACTACGGCTGAATGTACTAAACGTGCAAGTAGACGTGATGGATTGTTTGATTTTTCGTCACGCGGCAAGCGGATTCGACATGTCCATGCTCATTTTTGCAGCCTATCATGCTAGTGACTCATGACGTTTGAGCGGCTGTAGCTTGGGCTCACAGTATTGCGTGTCACATTAATCCTGTACCATGATGAAACTTCTGCTGCTGTGCGCTTTTATGATGTGGCGAATGCCTGCAACTTTGGAACTGGATCTTTCCTCGGTTGATTGCCGGGTGCCACAGCACACGACCTTGTGGAAGGGCGACGAGCCCCTGGCCAAAGCCTTCTTGCGCTTCCTTGGGTTGATGTTATTGAAGGCCTTGACTCTTCAAGTGCCCGATGGATCTCACCCACAGGGCATCAAACTCTTTCAGACGCTCGACGTGAGGGTCACCATATGGAAGTTGCCCTTTGTGCTGCCCTGTATCAACGTCGGCTCCAACATGCATCACGTGTCGCTGTACAAGTGCACCAGTCGTGATGAGGCAGAAGCGCTTCAGAAGCACATTGAGACGAGTGTATTCGTACCCGCAGACACAGTGGGTCAAGTTGGCCCGCCGCCCGCGTGGTGGTGCCTACGTGGTCCTCTACCGCTTCCGCGCGGTTGCCGCCGTCGACGCGACTGCGTCCAGCAAACGCGCCCGCGCCAGGCGACCACATGTTGTCGTCACTCTCCTGCATTCTCCACTTTCCATCTTTGCAGGTGACCGCGATGGCGAAATCGATTGCTCCGCGCTTAGTTCCGATGCACTTTTCCTCACAACACACTCCTCAACGTACCTCCTGCCACATCCTCTTCCTGGACCCCGCTTTAAATTCTAGCTGGTTAGTGTCCTTGGCGTGTTGCCAAACAATGTCACTTTTTTTCCCCACATAGCGAGAGCTGTCTGGGGCTCTTACTTCAAGCATAGGGAGAGCTGGATGTGTGCAGCCTGGGTGCTGGTATTGCTGCCGGGCGCCGCTGCTGTGCGCCCTTGGGTGCTGGTGGCGCCGCTGTGTGCGCTTAGGAGCTGCAGGGTGTCGCTGCTGTGTGCGCTTGGGAGCTTGGGTGCTGGTGCCGCTGCAGGGTGCCTGCGCTTGGCGGTTTGGGTGCTGCAGGGTGCCGCTGCTGTGTGCGTGGGAGTTTGGGTGGTGGTTGCGAGCTTGGGCGCCGGAGCCGCTGCGGCGCCGCTACCTTGGCGTTGCCTAAAAAGTATGTTTGCTGTCTGGGGCTTATGCTGGCGAAATTCCTGCGTCTGTCGTCTCTTCCTTCACACTACATTAAAGGCAGCAGAAATCGTCGAGATCTACTGATGTCTTGCTTTCTGATTGTGATTGTTTCATCAGTTAGGCTCAGCGTGTGGTGAGTGAACCTTGCTTAAGGAGAGCAAGGTGTTTGAAAGTACAGCTGAGGGAGAGAAGCTAAGCACAGCCAACCTCGAATTGTTGTTTCATGTCCATGGTGTTGTGGTGGGCGGTGAATATCCGTCACGATACTTGCCCTGCTGTTACGGACGGAGCCGAAGTGCGGCCCGAAGGGTCTGCACATGCTCTAAGCAAACTGCCCGCATGTATGGTATGTGGCAGTCTTCCAGGGGAATATGAACTTAGATGAAGTCCCTGCCCGGACAAGCCAGGCCGAAAAAGAAAGTCGAGCGGCCGCATGCCGGAGCATAACTCGACCATGTAGGCTTGAAACCCCAAACATGTCAATAAGAGCCTTGCAGCCCAAAACACGTAACAGAGAACCTTGGGAGACACGGCCCCCCAAATCTAGCAGGTTCGTTTAAAACCCTGAGGCAAACGTGTCGAAACAGAACCCAAAACAGGTGCAAAAAGAATGAATGAAAGAAAGTAAGAAAGAAGGCTTCAGGGGTGGAAGGAAGCGTCGTGCAAAACCACTTGTAGATACTTGCCAGAGACAGTTGGCAGCTTCACGTTGAAAACTTCAAGGGGCCTACCACCGGCAAGATTGCGAAGGTCATTTGCTTGCTACCATTGCGTGACCAGTTTCTTTGCAATCGCTACTAGGGTGACATCGCTCTTAGGTTGGAGACTAGCGCTAGCAGGTTGGAGGAGCGACCAGTTCCTTCGCAAAGCCTCCTCCAGTTCCTTTGCGCGCGCGGTCTGCACTAGGAGACCGCCGCGGTCCCGGCTGCGGAGGCACCTGCAGCTGAGGACTGACACCTCACGCCTCAACCCAGTTCATCAAGAAACGCTGGGGTTGTTTTTTGTTTCGAGTGTTCAAAGTATCATGTGAAGGTTTTGTTCAAAGTGTTCAGGACGTTTCTCGCATGTCCCTTGGTTGAATCACTGTTCATCCCCCCTTACTCATGTGCTATCCGCCGGTATCACAGAAGATAATCCCTTCTTTGTGTCATGCATCTTCTGCATGAAGTCTTTCTTTACGGAACCTGTAACGGTCTGTGTTTGGTTCTGAGTCGGAAAGCCATGGAAGGTCCGCAACAAGGCCCTTTGGGGCCCTTCATTCCAAAGACCCATGTCACGTGTGACAACTTCCAAGAATCAATTCACTTTGTTTTGAATTTTGGACCTCATTTTCTCTTGTGTTATTGTTATTGTATTTCTTTATGTGTTTTCTCACCGTGTCCTTGACTTGTCGGTTCTCGGAAAGTAGCTGTGTAATGACAGTGCTGCTTGGGTGATGGCTTCGATGTGGAGAGTATCTCTCGGCCTCAAGGGTTGGACTTTCCACACCACTCACGTCAGATTGGACTGAGTGTGAATCTCGTTTTGTTCGGTTCTCCATAGGCATAGCGAGCTTCTCCTCACCCAGTCTGAAGACCAAAGTGAAGAGGTGACGGATTTGCTCTATTTATCGTGGAACAGTTGTCAGTTCCAATCCCTGTTCATCGTTCAACTAAACCTCTCATGATATCTTACACTGCAACCTGTGGGCCTCAGGTCTCATGCAAAGTAGACGAGATACGGTTTTTGCCACGAGGACACACCTAGAAGCCACACAAAGGCCTAGTTCACGTGCAGGAGGTTCATCCAGCAGCTCCTGCGGCTGCGGAGGCGTGAGATGGACCAGCAGAACAGACACATCTCGGTCACCAAAATCGATTTGTTTCAAGTTAAATAAGCTACTAGGAACAAGTGCATCGCTAGTAGTAACAAGTGCCTTACTAATAGTAACAAGAAGCTACTAGGAACAAGTGCATCGCTACTAGTAACAAGTGCCTTACTAATAGTAACAAGAAGCTACTAGGAACAAGTGCATCGCTACTAGTAACAAGTGCCTTACTAGTAGTAACAAGAAGCTAGTAGAAACAATAATTAACAATTAGAATTAAACTAAATTAAAGAGAAGATAGAAAGGTCTAAAGGTCTAAAGATGAGACAAAGATCAAAAGGGAAGGATAGATTGACCACCTGTTTTCAATATGATGGTTCGAAAGAACGAGGGTTGCACCGCTGGGGCGCAGGGCCAAAAGGATCATGTTGGTTGTTGGACTCCGTCGTAGTTTGGGTTCTTTGACCTCCCTGAAGGGCTTCAAATGCAGTACAGCGCCATAGGATCAGTAGTTGCGTCCCAATAGCAACGGGGTAATCGTTTACCAGGCATAGAATGTTGGACATGGTGTGGGTGGAAACTCACCAGTTGTGGTCACAGTTGCATGTTGATTGCTTGACACGTCGATCTCTTTCTCCAAAGGCACAGATGGACCAATGGACCGGAGACGCAGGAGCTGGAAAGCCGCTCCCCCCACGGAGGTGGGCAAAGTCCATGAGGCCTCAGAGGTGGAGACTCGGACTCGGCTGGGTCGTGGCAGTCTGTGATTGTCCGAACGGTTCTTTTCTTTTCGCTACTAGGAGCAAGAAGCTACTAGGGGCTCCTGGCATCGCTACTAGGAGCGATCGGACGCTACTAGGAGCAAAGGGCATCGCTACTAGGAGCAAGGACGAGGTAGGCCGTAGAGGTGAGGTAGTAGCTAGGTATAGCTAGTAGCTTAAGTAGCCACTACCTAGGACGTACGATAGCTCACGCACTCATGATTTGGTTCCTAGATTTTTCTGCTGTTCAGTTCATTGGAATGGCGCCGCCTGTTTTTCTCCCAAAACTCGCCAGGTCTTCTTTAGGTTTTTGCCACCGGCTGCAGATGTTTTGCTAATTGGTTCATGTCGGTTCGATGCTCGTAGCTCTTTGTACTGGTTGTAAAGGCTAACATCATACTAAGTAACAAGCGCATCCCCAAATAGTACTTCTGCGGGCCTGTTCTGCATGTGAAGCATCTTGTACTTCGACCACTGCCACATCTTTGCAAGCACATGTTCCACGCTTGGAAGTCGTTGCAAGCGTGAAGTGGCTTGTTGTGGATTGGCATGCTTGCCCTCAGGCTAGAGAAGAACAGAAGATGCCGTCAGTAAACTAGAACTTGACGGTTTAGGGTCAGATTTCGCCTTGTTCACTTCAGTTCACCCCTATTTCGGTTGAACTTGAAGCAAAATCTGGTTATTGAGCCGCCGTGCTGAGGAGAAGGAGGTGGAGGAGTTGAAGCATGAAGAGGAGGAGGAAGAGGAGCAGCTTGGCAAGTGAAGAAGTGGTTCCAAGATGTTCCAAGCGATCGATGCCTGAGGGAAAATTGGATCATTAAAAGGAAGTTATGAAAGTTATTAGGAGCGATCGGACGCTACTAGGGGCTCCTGGCCTTACTAGTAGTAACAAGAAGCTACTAGGAACAAGTGCCTTACTAGTAGTAACAAGTGCCACGCTACTAGGAGGGATCGGACGCTACTAGGGGCTCCTGGCCTTACTACAAGGCAACTGGGAGTGACAAGTCAGGCCGGATGCTGTGACGTGGACCACTGCGTTGCTGCTGATCGGCACCCTGGCCTTGAGCAGGAAATCGAACATCACGATGGACAAAAAGCGGAAAAAGCAAAGAAATGCTATGTTTTTACGCTTCAGACAGCCATGGGGTCCAATAGCCTATGTGCACCGAATTAAGATGTGGGATGGTAGTTAGGGCTCATCCTGCCCCCCTGAGGCATTTGTACACAAAGATCATTCACAAGTTCATTTGCTCAAATTGGTCATCGAACCACGTTGGATATACCGATAATTCGGACCTGGCTTCACACAAAGGATGATGAAAGAAAAGTTATCAGGATTGTTTTTGCCAGATAGCTCACGCTTCTTCAAATAAGCTCTCCCCTTCGCCCTACAAAGGCAGCAGAGGTGGAGTTTCCTTGAAGAAGCTCGCACTATTCATGTGGTTCCTAGACTTTTAGGGAAACTTAACACGTCTCTGATATTAAAATTACTGTTGTTTTGCTTTGGACGCCGGGTCTTTCACGGAAATGGCATTCCTGACTGCGTCAGGCACGGTGGAACACCTTAGATTCCAGCCGGTTTGGAGCCTAGGGCCGCTAGGGTATCAACAGGTGTAGCCATCCTCCAAACACCTTGTTGACCAAAACCCCAATGTAAAAAGAGTCAGACGCGGACATAGTTTACAACCAGAACCACCCGAACCATCGCAACCGATATTCCGTTGATGGTCCGGTACCACCATTGATTGGCTGCAGATAAGGGAGGAACTGTGCAAAGACTTCGGCAACGGCCCTATGCCCTATTCAAGGTTTCCTCATCATTGTCATCGGGTTGCTCTACCTTGTGAATTGCGCAGACGAGGATATTCGAGAGGCGCTTTGAAAGAGTCATGGTAGAGAGGCAAACCCATTGGTTCTTTGCGGGAGGTCTCTGAAACAGGCTATACTATTAGGTTGGAAGCCATTCCTATTTGGAGGCTATTCCGAGTACGTTGGAGGTCATCGCTAGCAGGTTGGAGTCCATTGCTATTAGGTTGGAGGCCATCACCACTAGGTTGGAGGCCATCGCTATTAGGTTGGAGGCCATTCCTGTTAGATTGGAGGCCATTGCTATCAGGTTGGAGGCCATTGCTATTAGGTCGGAAGCCATTCCTATTAGGTTAGAGGCCACTAGTTGGTTGGAGGCCATCGCCATTGGGTTGGAGTCCATTCCTTTCAGGTTGGAGGCCATCGCTATGAGCTATGAGGTTGGAGGCCATTCCTATTAGGTTGGAGGCCATTGCTATTGGGTCGGAGGCCTTTGCTATTAGGTCGGAAGCCATTCCTATTAGGCTGGAGGCCACTAGTAGGTTGGAGGCCATCACTATTGGGTTGGAGACCATTCCTATCAGGTTGGAGGCCGTCGCTATTAGGTTGGAGGCCATCACTACATTCCTATTAGGTTGGAGGCCGACGCTAGTAGGTTGGAGGCCATTGCTATTGGGTTGGAGGTCTTTCAAACCCGTCTATATATATGCTGCCACTACCTTTAGCAGATTGCAACAAGACTACCTTGGAAAGCTGTCATGGCAGCACCCGCAAGGCCCAATGAAGGTGATCTCAAACCCTCACTGCCCAAGAGCAACTGTTCAAGCATGGGATCAATGACAACTTCTGTGAGTTGTTTGAAGATCCCTGCCCTGGCTATGCGGAAAATTGCATCCTCGAGTATGTAATAGTACTGTATTTGTCAACTCCTGACACTTTCCAGACACGCTGGTTAGGCCATTTGGGGAATGATCAACACCACGGTCTCCATCTTCTGCGCCGCTACTTTTGACAACGCAGTCTTCAGGCAGGTCATGGCAGTTCACAGCATTGTGCTAAAGTTCCCAAAAAATCTAGTAACCATATGCATAGTGCGAGCGCTTTCTTCAAGGAAGCTCCCCCCAGCCCTCAGTGTTGCGGGGAGCTTCCTTGAAGAGTGAACTTCTCCGCGTCCTAGGCAGTAGCTACCTAGCTACTACTTGCCTCTTCCTACTCGCTAGCAAACTATATTGTGCCTTGGTCCAGCATGGCTGATCGCTTCAGGTTCTTCCACTTCCAAGTGATCTTGTCTCCGCCCCCACGCTTGCCACTGAGAGGGCCACGATGGTAGGCTCACCGAATGGAATTCCTCATTTTAACTTGGTCCTGGGCAGTTGAATCGGTCTACTTGGGGAACTTCAAGGTGACATCCACTGTATCAGGACAGGTAGAGGAATTAGTAGCTTCTTGCTCCTAGTAGTAAGGCCAGGAGCCCGTAGTAGCGTCCTTGCTCCTAGTAGCGATGCCCTTTGCTCCTAGTAGCTTCTTGTTACTGCAAATGTTTATTCTTCTATTCCAAAGCCTGGAGCGGGGTCAGATGTCACTAGCCATGCAAACTGTAGCGCCAACGATTCATTGAATGCTTTTGAATGTTTCCTGCTATGTTTCGATTGTCCGCCACTTGCCCAGCGAGCGGCCAGAACCGAAGTTCAGCTTACCAAGTGCGACGGACTGAGGTGGCTTTGGCCTGAAACACGACACCCCAGAGATCAAATCCATTGTGGGCGCCTGGGCGTTGACTAAGCGTTGAGCAATAGGACGCTACTGGTAACTGGAATCTGGATAGCTCACGCTTCTTCAAGGAAGAAATTGCTCATTGCTATGGTCTACTTTGCAAGACAACTTGGATCCCACGTCATCAACCAGTACTAGAAGCAAGAAGCTACTAGAGGCTCCTGGCATCGCTACTAGGAGCGATCGGACGCTACTAGGGCTCCTGGCCTTACTACTAGGAGCAATGCTCGCTACTAGGAGTACAGGCCATCGCTATCCATTTCGTTCCGGTAGCCCACAGTTTATGGATGAACACATCGGTGCCTGTTCAGTGTGGTGCGCTTCCTCTATACAAACTCCGCGACGAATGTGTTTGTTCTGCCGGTGGTGCAATGATGCACAACGAGGTCTCGTCTTCGCAATGGGGGCAAGTGCCTTCTTCCATGTGGCTTGCCATCAAAGCCGCGGGTTGCCCCCGCATCATGGCTCCTTGAAGCCTTTCTGTTCCAAATCTGTCGGTCCATTAGTCGCAAGATCTATAGGAATAGTGCAGCAATGTGTAGCGATGGCCTCCAACCTAGTAGCGTCTTGTTCCTAGTATTAATGCCAGGAGCTACTAGTAGCTTCTTGCTCCTAGTAGCAATGCCCTTTGTTACTAGTAGCTTCTTGCTCCTAGTAGCGATGCCCTT
>CAXAMN010026373.1:432336-452936 GCA_963970005.1 Durusdinium trenchii
CCTTTGCTACTAGCAGCGATGCCCTTGTTGCTAGGAGCGATGCCCTCTAACCTACTAGCTTTTTGTTACTAGTGGTAAGGCCAGGAGCTACTAATGCCCTTTGCTACTAGTAGCGATGCCCTTGTTCCTAGAAGTGCTGGCCTCCAACCTAGTAGCTTCTTGTTGCTAGTCGTAAGGCCAGGAGCTACTAGATGCCCTTTGCTACTAGTAGCGATGCCCTTGTTGCTAGAAGCGGTGGCCTCCAACCTAGTAGCTTCTTGTTGCTAGTAGTAAGGCCAGGAGCTACTAGGTGCCCTTTGCTACTAGTAGCGATGCCCTTGTTGCTAGCCTCCAACCTAGTAGCTTCTCGTTGCTAGTAGTAAGGCCAGGAGCTACTAGATGCCTTTTGCTACTAGTAGCGATTCGCTTGTTACTAGGAGCGATGGCCTCCAACCTAGCAGCTTCCTCCAACCTAGCAGCTTCTTGTTACTAGTAGTATGGCCAGGAGCTACTAGATGCCCTTTGCTACTAGTAGCGATGCCCTTGTTACTAGGAGCGATGGCCTCCAACATAGTAGCTTCTTGTTACTAGTAGTAAGGCAGGGGCTACTAACATGCCCTTTGCTACTAGTAGATGTCCTTGTTACTAGGAGCGATGGCCTCCGACCTAGTCGCTGGCATGGCGTTCCAGACCCTTTGAAGATGATACTTCAGGCAACAAAAGTGTTTGCTTATCGACCGTATTCACAAAACACGGTTGGGTCAGCTGCAGATCAAACTCACAAGTCCGCTTTTCGTGCGACAGTCGCATATTACGCTCAATTATTGTTTAAACTGCATAAAGGCTTTTCCAGCGTGAACAATGACCGCCTGCCAGGTCAAAACGTGTAGGATTGTAGAGAGAAAAAGGGTTGAGTTTTTAGTTTTTAGACCTCAAGAAGCACGGCTTTCGTTTGGCAAGCCTTTTTTCACTTTTCTCTCTTTAGACCTTGACGCCTTTTCTGGTTCTATTTTCTTTTTGTTGAGAGGAGGAGTCAGCTTTCTCCTTGAGCAGCATCCCAGCCTTGCCCGTAGACTTGAGCCTGGGGGACATGGTCGGAGCAACTCGGACTCAGCAGACTCCTTCTTGAGTGAGAAGCTACTAGTAGCAGGGGCATCGTTACTAGTAACAAGGGCATTACTACTAGGAACAAGAAGCTACTAGTAGCAAGAAGCTACTAGGAGCAAAGGGCATCGCTACTGGGAGCAAGGACGCTACTAGGGGCTCCTGGCCTTACTACTAGGAACAAGAAGCTACTAGGTCCTTCGGTGGTCGAGTTCTGCCATCCTTGTCTCAACAGCGACACCGACCCACCGATTCAGCTCGATTCAGCTCCAAGGACGATGAGCTCGACAAGCTTTCGGCCGGTTTAAGGAGTGGCGGCGATCGGGGAGTGGGCGGAAAGAACTGGAGGGATCCCTTGGTGTTCAATTTGGAGTCTGAAGCCTACTAGTAGCTTCTTGTTCCTAGCAGTAAGGCCAGGAGCCCCTAGTAGCGTCCTTGCTCCTAGTAGCGATGCCCTTTGCTCCTAGTAGCTTCTTGCTACTAGTAGCGTCTGAAGACTAATCTGAAGTTCCGCAATTTGGAATTTACGTGTCGTTCGTCTGATTTGTTCATTTCAGTGGCTGATGCAGGACAGTTATGACGGGCTTTGGTATGCTGGTGGGGATTTGCCATGGCCTCAGGTCTAGGGAGAGGACGGGGAGACCCGACTTGGGACTTTGAAAAAGATTTTTAAAAGAGTTTGTAGATCGTGGCCCTGCCTCCTTACTTGATTAAGTATGCGCATACTTGTTTAAGTAAGGGACTAAACACGCTAATAGTTACTTAAGCTACTACCTGCGATGCAGGGTAGCTCACGCTTCTTCAAGGAAGCTCCTCCCGCCTGAGGGCGCGGGCAAGCTTCCTTGAAGAAGCGCTCGCAATATTCATTTGGTTCCTAGATGCGATTGCCTCCACTAATAGCAATGGCCTCCACCCTAGTAGCGATGACCTCCAACCTCGTAGCGATGGCCTCCAACCTAGTAGCAATGGCCTCCAACCTCGTAGCGATGGCCGCCCTAGCAGCGATGGCCTCCAACCTAGTAGCGATGGCCTCCAACCCAGTCGCGATGGCCTCCAACCTAGTAGCGATGGCCTCCAACCTTAAATTTCCCTAAAAATCTAGGAACCAAATCAGTAGTGCGAGCGCTTCTTCGACGGCGGGGGGGAGCTTCCTTGAAGAAGCGTGAGCTATTCTGCGTCCAAGGTAGTAGCTACTTGCAGGTACTAGCTACCTCTTGCACTAACGACTACCTACCTCACCTCTCAGCGGCCTACCCCCCCTCACCTCTTAATGGCCTAGCCCCTAGTAGCGTCCTTTCTCCTAGTAGCGATGCCCTTTGCTCCTAGTGAACTTGTCGGAATGCGAAGAAGGTGACATCAAACTTTTGGGCTTCGGCTTGCCAGTCACGTTCATGTTCTCGGTGGACACCTTGGATCTAACTTGGTGAACCAGGAACTGTGGAACTTTCGGTAGTAACAAGGGCATTACTATTAGTAACAAGAAGCCACTAGTAACAAGGCACCTTACTAGTAGTAACAATAAGGGAATAAAAGTGGGAAAGTGTTGCACTTCTTGTTGGCCGTTTCACAGAACATGTTCCACTGGATTGTTCACATCCAACTGCAGTTCCACCATTTGAGGGAACCATCACCTGTTGGAGAGATGGTGATTAAGGTGAAGAAGTTAGTTGAGTGATGGACTCATGTTGGCTCACTTTGGAACTTCAACAAGCTTTTGTTAGTGCTCATGCCTCATGTGCAGCGCTTGGAGGTTGGGACAAGGCCTTTGAGACAGCACATGAGACTGTGGCTGAGACAGTGCCCATCTTCCACGACCATCCCGTCATCGGGAGCGGCGCATGGAAGTTGAGCTGGGGGAGTTTGAAGAGAGAGCTTCCTTTACTGGTAGAACACCTTGGTTCTTCCTGTTTTTTTATATGTTCTCTTCTCTTTAAGCTTTAGTCCTGATCTTGCAAAATAGTAGGTATTTTCTGAAAAGGAAAAGTCCAAAACCCTTTTTCCAGAAGGGTGCGGCATTTTTTAGAAAGCCTTAGTCTAGATAGTAGTTAGTAAGGCTTGGAGAAACAATTTCCAAGGCGCTTTACACATAGAATACTGTCCGCGAAAGGTTCTGGGGATGTTTGAGAGTCAGGCTCTTGAGAAAGTGATGTTGACTTTGAGTTTCAAGGGCAAGAGGGCGTGCAAATAGAAAAAGAAACAGCCAGAGGAATTAGTGATAGGAAACAGATACACCATCAAAGACCCTGCATTGACTACGACCAGAATTGTTTCGAAGAAAGCAGGACTGGCCTGGTTGCGGCGCTCTTGTTGTTCTTTGTCATCCCCGCCGCCTGGCCAATTTAAGTGCCGATGGTCAGGTGTGCTAGTAGCGATGGCCTCCAACAAGAGCGATGGCCTCCACCCTAATATATCAGGATTGTCATGGTCCTTTGTTTTGTTGGATGATGAGTGAGGCTAAATTCATAGACAGCCGTGAGAGAAATTGAAGTGATGCTCAAAAGAGTAAGCACCATCAGGTCACCGCCAAACACTCTCCTTTGCAGCACAGGGACTTCTGTTCAAGATTTGAAAGTATTGGAATGCCCTTCCTTCGAAGGAAAATGCCTTCATTTTCTCAGGTGAAGTGTTCCAATAGCGGGATTGGCCTGCCTTTCTCGCTCTGTCAAATGTTCACGGTGAAATGAGGAGAAATTGATTTGTTTCCAAGAATCCTTTTCAAAGGGGCTGTTTGCCTCTCTTCGATCTGTCCTTGTAGATCACCGCTGTTGAAGATGAATCTCAGCGGTCTATTCGATTTTAACTTGGCTCGCCTCAGGTCTCAATATCCCCTTACAACTCATCCAAGAATGCTGTTTGGAACACACAAATCCTATGAAATTGCAAGGCCTGGTACTGGTACATTGTCCCCAATGCGATGAAAGATGCTGCTCGGCAAACGAAGATGGGCCAACTTTTTTGATACCATCCTTGACCTGATATAAAGCAAATGTTAAGCAATCTTGCTGAGGAAGCTAAATTTACCCTACAAGTCGAAATGGAAACCAGAAGGGAGATAATCTCAGGATAAATACCTCCACACAGGAAACATTGAAGTGACATACAATTCACTCGATAGCTTCTCAATCAATCCTCAAATCGATCAAAGAATCCCATTGGAATTGTCACTGTTTTTTAGTTTTGTTTAACAACATCAACACACTCAGGATTATTTTTTGGAGTGTGTGGGCGTGGGAAAGTCAGCAATTGCAAGCAGAACTCAAATCATCATTTGTGAATCATGACGAAGAAACAAGACAAGACGGTGAAATGCCTCATCCATTTGGATTATTCTCATGTATCACTTGCCGCGTATCTACCACCAGAGCCGCATGCTTGACCATGCTTCACTCAATCTCTTCGCAGTCGACGTGGGAACTTGCAAATCTCTCAGCAGCTTTTTGTGTGCCTGCTGCGCCTGTCTAGTTGGTTTGTCTTCACGTTTCGATATTGGTGAGACGAGGCAACAGATGGCTTTCAGGCGCAGTTTACGATCGTCAAAAACGATCACATCATTCGACTCATCCTTCGTTTGGATCTGTTTGTAAGTGCCAGTGAGTGGTGCAGATGTTGGAGCTGAGTAGTGGAACATTCGATTTAGCAGGACCCAGGTCACAATGATTGAGAAGGCAACAGCGGAGCGGATCCAGAAAAGTTACTTCAACTTGCTCGATGTGCTTGGCAACAATGTGGGCATCTCTACAATTTCTGCTGATCCTCAGGTTTAGACCAACTGCCTCTCACTTACCGTTAGCTGCCCTTACTGCAGCTTCTTTGAAGGGTCACGGCACACAGCGTGCCCTCGACGGCACACAGACTTTGATGCAGATGATCACCATGCAGAATTCGGAGCTTTTAAAAGGCACCTTTGGATACCTTTGGTGTGCCTTTGTCATTTTCTCTCTGTCCGAAGACGGTATTTTCGCCGTCGGGTCGTTTGCACAGCCCGCCGTGCGGGCAGGAGACGAAAGCAAGCTTTGGCAGTGCCTTATTTTGTCGTCCAAAAGGGTGTTCATTTTTTTGACCGTTGAGCAAGTAGGTTTCATTAATTGATTTGCCAGCTGCAAGAGCTCACCGCCAATTACTGCTATTTGGTTTGGCTTCTCATTTACATAAGTTTCAATCACCAGACTTCGAGCAAAAGCACGCAGCAAAAAAGGGGTCCCTTCAAAAAAGGCCCCGATTCCAAACCCACAGTCGACCAGTCCTTGGACCTGTCCTTAGACCTTCTTTCTTACCTTGTGTTTTACGACTTTTCTCTCTTTTTGCTGCTCTCCAATGGAGTCTCCAAAGTCTAAGGAAGATGAGCACAAGCAGGACATCATTTTTTCAAAAGTCACTGATCCTTGGATTTCGACATGGACGGAAGTTGATGTGAGGACGTGCCATATACAGAAAGAGAATAGAATAAACAGATATGGAAGAGCGATGGCCTCCAACCTGTCTCAGAAGACTTGTTGTTCCAAGATCGACATGTTCCGTTTCTTAGGAAAAGAAAAACCAGGAGTCATTGCACAGTTTACTCCAGTTTCCCTTCGAACAGTGTCGTACTGTCAGCTTCCGACTATGAACCAAATTTTGGCTCAAGGAGAAAAGGCGCGTCTGTCCGTACCGACGCGCGAGGTTCGTTGAGTGATTTTCGGAAGCGTAGCGGAGGTTCCCAAAGGGAGATACACCGCTGCTTCTTCCTTTGGGTTATCAGCCGTAGGTCGGCTGTGCATGGACAAGCGGCCCCGAGGTGAGCGTGGCGGGAAATCAGCTCAGAGAAAGAAGCGCCGTGAATCGTTTTGGCACTTTTTCCAGAATTTTCTTGCCTACTTCGCTTACTATTCGAGGCCGCAGCACACGTGGTACACCTACCAGGTCAAGGTTGTTCCAAAGCCTCGGAGGCGTCCACCAGTCACACAGGAGCACATTGAATTGCCGGTGCGCAACACAGTGAGCTTTCGTGGACTGCCGGCGCCTGCAGAGGAGACAACTAGAGAGGTTGGATCACAGTATCCCGAACAAGAGGTTCAAGCTGAGCCTGTTGATCTTGAGGTCACCGCTTGGAAGAACATTTACGTTGAGGAAGAGCCGGCTGCTGCTTCGGAGTCGAGGCCATCCGGATACAACGTTTACGTTCACGGACCTGAGACTGCCAGGGAGACTAGGAGATCTGCATCTTCTTCAGAGCCTGTAGAGGTGGAAGCTGCCGAAGAGACCGGAGAAGAGCCTCTTTTGTCAGGCTATCGCGCTGGTGTAGGAGAGGAGGTTCTTTTGTTTACGCAGAACCCGGACGATTTGAGCGAGGGTATCCAGGAAGTTTCTTTGAAGCAGATTCCATTGTTTCGCGATATTCCAGGGGTCTTGTTGGTGAACACCCGGGCTGGTTTAAAGCTAGAGACAATTGAGAGTCAGCTGAAGAAGGCATTTATCCTCGACATTTGGCAGACGGTCGTAATTCCTGATTGGTGGGTGCGAGACGACGATCGCGTGAGCCGTTCGTATCTTCCGGAGACGAATCGTGAAGCAAGCTTCATTCTTTTGCAGACACTGCGAGTGATTTGGACGGCTGCACAGAAAGGGTTTCCGGTTTGCTTTTGTTCTTTCATTGGACGGAACAATTTGGCAAAGTACGTTAAGGATTTGGTACAGTCCGCGGTTCCTCATTTGTCGTTGTGCACTTTCGTTGTGACTGACAAGGAAGACAAGGCACGCATTGCAGAGCGTCTTGCGTGTACAGTGTTTGTGGACGACAACAAGCAAGTCTGCAAGCATCTTCGTCGGCACAACATCCCATACATTCAGGTGCACCGTGGGAAACGAGTAGGCGATCCCGAGTTCGTCTTCGAGGTTCCCACCCAAATCCGATATTTGCGTAACTAGGGTGCAAAAGAGGCCTTGGGCGGGCGCTGCATTTGCGGGTTCCCCCCCACACGGCCAGATTCGTTAGGAATCACAGAGTGAGTTGTCCACAATGGCAGATATACCAATCACGACTAGTAGTGAAAGCCTTCCGAGCTCATCCCCTGATGTTCGCATGGCAGCCACTAGGGTTGAAACACCTAGCACTGATGGCATGGCAGTGGCAATCCCGCCCGGCCGTGTGAGGGATCGGAACCAAGGGTCACAACCATCAGGTTCAGGTCTCCAGCCGGCGCCATCGGGTACTAGTTTGCGACCGTTCGCAAACCAAGGTGTTCAGTTCTCACCGACTGCCTTAGAAAGGGGAGATTATGCTAATTCACCACAAGTCCAAGCTAGTTGGAATGCTCAAACTGATTCAGCAACGATCCATGAAGAAACCTTCAATGCACTCACTGTTGATGCTAGGCAGATTCACTTGCAAATGGGTGTTCCCCCTGAGGTACACCACCAAGTTGTTTCAGCGACCATGCAACAGGCCGAAGCCCAGCACGCTAGCATAGTGCAGGATCTCATGAATCAGGCTTCCGTAAGCCATGAGCAATTCATCCAGAACCAAGAGGTTCGAAGCCAAGCCCGATTAGCCGAATTGACCAGGTCTGCAGAGTCACTCCACAACCAAGTTGTTGGGGGCATGGAGCAGAGGCACCAAGAATCCATGGGCAATGCGCAAGCCTTTCATAACCAAGTTGTGAAGAATATGGAGGATAGGTTGCTTCAAATCCAGGCCCAGCAGGCCCAGCAGTTCGAAGCCGAAAAGCAATCCATGTTGACACAGTTCAAGGGTCAGTTAGGAAACCTAGAGATCCAAATGACCCAGGTGGTGCAAGAACGGGACTTGTTGAGAGAACAGCTTCGCATGATGAGTTCGAGCCAAGCTCCGACCTCAGGACGCCGGAGCGCTGCGCATTGCGCGCCTCCAGCACCAGCCGAAGGTTCGTATCAGCCTCAGTTCCTAGTACCGCCGATTCCGTCGTCTTTTCAGGATCATTCAGTTTTGGAGTCATTGCAAAATAGTCTTAATGCCTTGAATGCAAAGGTTTTAGACTTAGAAGCCCAGTCACCATTGCAAAAGAGCTCTAAAACTCATAAGAGAAAGAAATCCGGTTCTGACAATTCTGCATCAGGTAGCTCTTCTAGTAGTTCAGAAGAAGACGAAGAGTATTTGTTGGAGAAACGTAGGATGCGATTGAAGTCATACGAAAAGCTCAAAGTGTCTTCATTGCCAAAGTCAGCAAGCGATTTCAGACCCTGGAGGAACGGCCTCACAGCTTCGATTGCACAATGCAGCAGAACAAGTGAGACTTTTGTTTACTCATGGTTGCGTTTGGGTTTTGAAGGAACCATTGAAGAGGTTGAACCAAACGAGGAGTTTCCCATTTTGTCCAGAGTTCTTGGGACCAAGTTGCTTGAACTTTCAAAGGGCTCCAAGTTTCAACTTGAATTCCAAAGTTTGCAAGAGAAAGCACGCATCAAGGGGAAGCATCCGTCAGGTTTGCTTTTGTTGCATCGCATCGCACGTCGGTTCCACTTGGAAAAGGAAAGGGGCATGACCTTGAATTCTCAACATCTGTTAGCATTGAAACCTTCGGGTAACGAAATCAAAGATCTTGAGCAATTTCGGGATAAAGTCATGTATGTCCTTTCCGGCCTTGACGAAGGTGACCAATTGAATGAGGGTATGATGCGTTCATGGCTCTATGAGGCGTTGAAGAAAGTGCCTTGTATGCAGCTTAAGATCGAGCGTTTCAGAGACGCTTCAGCTGGAGATCCGATTCGAAGCTTCGAGTGGCTTTGGGGTAAACTTGAAGAGACACTTGATGAAGCCCAGCATGACATCAACTCCTCGTCCATCATGGCATCCCTGATAGGTAAGACAGCGAATCTTGCAACCCTCACGAAAGAGGACAAGGGACAAGGAAAGAACAAAGAAAAGAAAGACAAAGACAAAGAAAAGAAAGAAAAGCAGAAGGAAAAGAAAGAAAAGGAAAAGAGTGCTAAAGCAGAGCAAGAAGCAACATTGGCAGCCGCCAAGGCCAAGCCTAAACCGAAGCCAAAGGCCAAAGAAAATCCAAAGGTGATAGTTCCAGGCGAAGCTGGTCAACCCTGTTTGTTTTTCCCGAGTGGTACTTGCAGGAGAGATCCATGCCCGTTCATTCACGACGCAGGAGGAGCATCGTCCTCGGCTGACCCAAAGGCCAAGCCTAAGCCGAAGGCGAAGGCAAAGTCAGTTCCTCATGCGACAGCTGCAGTCGCAGCTTTAGGATCACTGCCAGGCGTAGGTGCTTTGAAGACAATCTTCAAGGGTGCAGTTTCCATGTTGCCATTGCTAGGCCAAGACACTGTTTTTCCCGCAGTTGAATGCTATCACGATCACCAGGTGCCCCTCACATCGTTTGATGCAAATAGCTCTACAGTAGAATGGATTTTAGACTCAGGTGCTGGCAGAACGGTTGGCACGCTCGACCAAATTCCAGATGAATACCATGGAGTATCCCAGAACCCAGTCAGCTTCGCCACAGGTGGTGGCAAGAAGCAGGGGGGAACATCATGCCGAGTTCATGGAGATATTAGTGGTGACAGCGAATGCTACCTTCTAGAGTCGTCGCCCTGGGCCTTGTCACTGGGAGAGCAAGCTAGGAAAGGAAAGGCCTTCATCTGGTTACCTGCCCAAAGTCCAGATGACCCGTTGCCATTACCATTCTTGGTTGACAAGCAGAATGTGGAGCACTTGAAGGTGTCGTGCCCAGAAGAGTACCGCATCTACGCGGACAAGGTCAAGGAGAATGTCCCAATCTTCAAAGAGCATGTCGAGGTGAGTCACATGCCTGCTGCAGAAGAGGCAGAAAATGGGGGAGATTCGGACTATACACCTTCACTTCCGCCAGAAGATTCGGGTGCCGGGAGAGGGATGGTGGGAGAAGAAGAGAGAAAAGAGCCTGAAGACGAGGATGTATTTCCAGTCTTGGAACATAGTCTCCTTCACTTACCTAAAGACCCCTATTGCATCGTTTGCCAACAAGCAAAGCAAGACTCAGCACCAGCAAGGAAGTTTGGAGCCCCTCATCCATTGACAGACGGAGAAATCGCAACAGCTTTTGGGGATCGTATCCATGCAGATCATGTGATAGTTGCCAAGAGCAAAGCAGAGCGTAGTAAATTCGGAGTCAAGGGAGAGAGAGTAGCCTTGATCCTGTGGGACGACTACACCAAACTCATAGCTGCTTACCCAGCACAGAGTAAGAGCACTGAAGAGACAACGAAGGCATTACGCCATTTCCTAGGCAAGAGAATTGCGGTTGAATTGCACTGCGACAATGCACCAGAGTTGGAAAATGCTGCGAACCAACTTGGACTTGTTCACACACCAACGGTGCCCTACCGCAAAACGGCTGTAATAAACCGGAAGATTCGAACCTTGGAGGACTCTTGCAGGTGTTCTATTGTCCAGGCAGGCAGTATGCAACAGTTGTGGCCTCTTGCCATTCAGTACGTGAGCAATGCTATGTGTTTTCAGCAATGGAAAAGTCTTCATGATGAAGAGTGGTTTGGGGAAAAGATTCCATTCGCATGTCTCGTGCACTTTAGACCAAACGAAAGGGAATCCAAACTAGGCCCAAAGACATCGCCAGGATTGTTCATGGGTTGGAGGTTTGAACCCGGTTTTGGTTTCAAAGGGGTGTACAGAGTTGCCCCGCTAGAGAATCTCAACGCTTTCATTGGAGGCAAGACCCCTTTTAAGGTTACTACTACAACAAAGGTTGTACCAGTGAAGCCGTGGGTCTTTCCGTTGAAAGAAGCTAGAGAAAAGGCTTGGGAGTCGATAGCAGACGAAGTGCAGTTAGAAGACGTAGGTCCGCTAGAGGAACTGCCAGACATCGAAGGCCCTGTAATGAAAATAGACCTTCCTTCAATTCCGAAAGATGAAAAGAAGAGAAGCATCACTCTCGAGAGGTTCATGAAGTTTGGACCCACGTCAGGCTGCAAGGCCTGTGAAGAAGGGGGTGACCGTCACAACAGTTCTTGCAGGGAAAGGTTTGATACCTTGATTAAGGAGTCCATGCATTCATTCCCTAGCGATATGCCGAAGGGCTTTGACCAATGGAGGCTTGAAGAAGATGGCACACTTGTCAGGTACCACTTCGTGAGAAGGAAAAAGCTGTTCAATCCACTAAAATGCGACAAAGATCCTCCAGCCAAGCTTAGCAGTTTTGCAAAAAGGATCACTTTCGCAACAAAGGAGGATGGAACAAAGCTTGATCCAGTTGAGCACGATGACTGGACTGACACAGGTGAGTGGAAAGATTTTTGGACCGGAAAGACCGTTTTCTTTCCTAAAGAGGTGCCAGCGGCAACCGCAAAGGCCGAACCAAGTTCAGACTCTTGGGAAGTAGATTACAGAAAGGGAATTTTGGTAAGGCATCACTTTTCAAGTAGAAGTGATTTGTTCAATCCAACATCGATTCCAATTCCTGTAGAATGGTTGACCGGGTCAAGAATCACAATCGCCATCTCAGATTCCACCAACCGCGAAAAGACAGTAAAAGACAGTTTGTCTTCCCCAAACTCGAAACCATTTTCGGGAACTTGGACAGGCAAGACATATTTCATGTTCAAGGGGGCAGGTTCAGTGGTCCCCCATGCCAGGTATCGAGAGAAGCAGCAGAAGTCGTTGCCGGGGTATGGAACACTCATTGAATTTTGTTGCGAAGAAAACTCTACCATGGGAAAGATTTCGCAAGCCACAGGATTGAAACATATCAGACTAACCAAAAGGATAGGAAACATGCAAGACCCATGCCAAGTCTCGCAGTTGCTTGAAGGTTTGGAGTCAGGTTTCCTGGATGGTTGCGATTTGTGGGGTTCGTTACCCTGCACTGCGTGGAGTCGTTGGCAGACAGTAAATTTGAGCAGACTAGGCCCTCACTTCCGAGCCAAATTGCTTGCCAAAAGAGAAGAGTCCAAAGTTTTGCAAAGGACCTTCTTCCAAGCGGCAGAAATAGTGGTAAGGAGGGGTGGAAGGGTCCACTTTGAGTGGCCAGCATCGTGTTCAGGTTGGGAATTGCCAGAACTTCAGAAATTTCTTAGCCATCCACTGTTCACGCTTGTGAAATGTAATGCTTGTGCTTTTGGTTCTGAGCATTTCAAACCATGGCAGATCGCAACAATGTCGCCATCCTTAGCCGCAGCGTTGGAAGAAAAGAAATGTCCGCATGGATCGAAGCATTCACATGTTCAAGTCGCCGGAAAGTATACCGAGCCTTCTGGTTTTTATCCGATGGCTTTTAGTGAATGCATTGTAGCTCAGCTATTCCCAGACAGAGTGTACAATAATGTGCCAGCAATGCCTTGCGAGCCAATTCAGGTCCAGCAACACCAACCGAACGATCAAACAAAAGAAAGCTTTCTTGAGAGCGAAGTTCCACACTTCATTCACGAAGCAATCGATAGGAAGCAATGGGCTTCCATCCCAAATGCACACGTTGAAATTCAAAAGGAAGCAAACGGTTTGATTGCTGCAGGAACTTGGAATTACGATGAAGTCATTCCAAGGAAGGAGCTGGAGAGAATGGCCTTGCAGAAAGGAGAGAAAATCCACATAGGGCATCTTATGACACTCTTGAGCTGGAAACATGCTGAAGATCCTAAGTTGAGAAAACTGAAAGCCAGAATAGTATTCCGCGGAGACGCCGTGAGAGACGAGTCAGGACAACACGCAATATTCCAAGACATCAAAGTCACTCCGACCGCGATCTCTGGAGTGAACTCCAACGTCCTCTACGGATGCCTCGAAGGAAATTCAACCACACAAAGTGACGTAGTGAAAGCTTACGTCCAATCGGACTTGGGTTCCCGGTTTCCCACCTACGTCCAATTGCCCGCTGAGCTTGTCCCAGACAAATTCAAACGCCTGGCCGCACCATGCACAAGGCTTTACAAGAGCCTCTACGGCCATCCAGAATCAGGGGGGCATTGGCATAAGAAGTTTGCTGGGATAATCCAAGAGCTTGGAGGACGCGAGTCAGCATCCTTTCCCTCAAACTTTTGGATTGAAAGTAGCAAACTACTCGTCACTCTATACGTGGATGATATTCTGTTAAGTGGACCCACAAAGGAACACTCAGGATTCTGGAAAGTTTTGCAGTCAAAGCTAGACATCGAAGAGCCTTCTCCAATCGACAAAGTCTTAGGCAGGAAGCACATTGTCAAAAGGGAGGGAAACAAGACGATTGTTGAGTATGACATGAAAGAATTTGCCCAGTCTTGTGTAGCTTCGTATCTAGAGCTTTGTCCTTGCAAATTAAAATCAGTTGCAACACCATTTTTGGACGATTCAACTTTGCCAATGGACGGTTGGGATGTTAAGGGTTCAGTTCAACCCGTAGCTGCAAAAATTCTGATGAAATGCCTTTGGCTAGGTAGGCTTTGCAGAGCTGACCTAATTCACCCCATCACCGTGCTAGCTCGCAAAATCACAACCTGGTGTTCAAACGACGATCGAAGACTCCATCGTTTGCTTTGCTACATTGATTCAACAAAGCACTATAGAATGCGAAATCAAGTCACCGGAAAAGGTGATGATATCGAAATATTTTGCTTTACTGATAGTGATCATGGGGGCAAAGTAGAGCATGGGTATTCGACGTCAGGTGGTTTTGTCGCTGCAATGGGCAAAGGGACATTCGTCCCCATCACATGGTGTGCAAAGAAACAAGGAGCTGCAAGTCGGAGCACAACGGAGGCCGAGACTATAAGCCTCGCGTATTCACTGTTCACTGAGGCCCTACCGCTCCAAGAGCAAATAGAGAGAATTTTTGGAAGAGTGGTCACACTAAGGTGCCAGCAGGACAACACCGCGACCATTCAAGTGATCCGGAACGGGTATAGTTCCCGTTTGAGACACGTTTCCAAAACACACAAAATAGACCTGACTAGTCTCTTTGACGTGTTCAGATCGAAAGACGTGACTCTCGAATATTGCTCAACAGAACAACAGGCAGCAGACTTGTTTACCAAGTGTTTGGACGCAGTGAAGTTTCGCCGAGCTTTAGACATGGTAGGCATAGGAGAGCCTTTGCTTTAACTTGTTTCCAGCATGCAATAGCAATGCCGGAGTGCTGCGCTTGCGCGCCTCCAGTTCGTCGGTATGCTAAGCAGTTATATTTGTAGTGTTGGTAGTTGGCATTGCAGAACTTCAAGGCGGCCAATAAGTGAAATTGAAACCAACGTTTCCAAAGAATAACCTTCACAGTGAGCACGCAGTGATCAGTTCATTGTATGAAAAGCCATTTTGGCTGCTCCTGTTTGTAGGTCAGTTGCATGTTGAGTTCGTAATTGCTTAGAGGGCGTTCGCAACTCATCAGGAATAAAGTCCAACTTGGCTGTCCAAGACACCCATCTTGAAGAAATGCGGGATACACTTGAGTAGTGAGAAGCGGCCACGCACCCACTAGACACAGGGCCAAACTCATTCTCCTCTTGTGGCTGCATGGAATTTAAAGTAGCAGGAGGGCCATTCTCATCTTGTCGAAGCCTAAGCTTAAAAGTAAGTGCACAACTTTTTCGCTTGCGTACAGGACATTACTCCACTGAGGGGGGAAAAGAAAAACCAGGAGTCATTGCACAGTTTACTCCAGTTTCCCTTCGAACAGTGTCGTACTGTCAGCTTCCGACTATGAACCAAATTTTGGCTCAAGGAGAAAAGGCGCGTCTGTCCGTACCGACGCGCGAGGTTCGTTGAGTGATTTTCGGAAGCATAGCGGAGGTTCCCAAAGGGAGATACACCGCTGCTTCTTCCTTTGTTAGGATCAAGTTTAGGAATGTTCTCAAATCATGACCACAGAACCAGACTTCCAGTTGCCCTCAAAATCTCGGAACCAAATGAATAGAGCTGTCCTGCTAGTAGCAGTTACCTAGTAGTTTTGTTTGGCCCTTACTCGGTCAAGTAGGCACCTAGCGGGCAAAAAGATAGAAAACAAAAATAGAATCTTCGAGACGTCTTTCTCTTTTCGAGATCCGAGGATGGCTCAGACAAAAGGCCCACAGCTCGAGGTGCGAAGACGAGAAACGCTTGCTTTGCTTCACAAGAAGCGGTTACCGATCAGAGCAAGAAGCGAAATGGAAGAGAACACGTTCAGTGCAAATTTCGACCAGGACGGTGTTGATTGCAACAGACGTATAAAAGATGCATTTTCTGCCCTCGATTTTTTTTGGATGCTTTCGCTTAAAACTTGGCACGGCTAAGAATTCGACGAGTTGCTCTCAAGCCTTCGGGTTCATGAAATGCAGCCTAAAAATCCTGAGACACACCCCTAGCTCACAGGTTTCGCTAGTTGTTCCCAGTTTTTTCTTCATAACTGGACTCGGCCGGGCCACTTTTAACACCAGCAACAGGGGGCTTGTTCCCAAATGTTCTATCCTGAACCCACCGGAACGTTTGTTGGATTCCTAGCTAGTAGGTTGGAGGCCATTGCTGGGATCCATCGGATCCAGCTGCGGGAGGTCGAAGCTTCCACTTCTGACGATTTGGAGAGTTTCAGTGAGTGAGAAGTTTCCGGTGTCCATATGTGTCTCGCAACCATCCATGCATCTCCTGGTGGAATTGTTTGGCTGATGGCTGGAGAAGGACCAAAGGATGGCACTGACAAAACATGCCTGGGGCCTTAGGCTGGGCCTTTTCTCTTCAGCGAAGGTGTGAGCTACAGCTCAGATCTGAAGCAACTCACCTCTCAAATTCTGGTTGGTGCATTCTATTGCCATGCGCACTTACAACTAGGCACTTACGGATAGAAACAATCAGAAAGAAGCCACCACATTTTCATACACCAAAATTTATGGTTTCTGGAATGCTCAGCTTGCCAAAATTGGGAGCCCATGTCTAGAATCGGAATTCTGCCTGAGCTTTGGCATCAGCTCACCACTTTACCATCTTCAGTATCAGAGAACTCAGTCAGGTTCCAAGAGAATGGAGCTACGAATAGCCTCCAACCTGATAGCAATGGCCTCCAACCTACTAATGATGGCCTCCCACCCAAGAGCGATGGCCTCCAACCTGCTAGCGATGGCCTCCAACGTAAGACCTTCAGGTTTATGTGTTCTGAGCCTGGGCCAAGCACCAGAGATGCGATGGAATCTGCCTGAGAGTCCATTTGCTCCCCTTGCTGCCGGATGTCGATGTCTCCCAATCAGGGTGAAATGGGTCTAGTATTTATGTAGGTGATGTAGGTGTTGGTGTGAAAAATTATTTTCACTTCGAAGTCAAGTGCTTCCTGCAACCCAAATGCCGGTAGAGAAATCACAAAGGCAAGGAGGATAAGAAGACTAAGATCGATTCTCGGGAAAGTTATTTCTCATTTACCACAAATAGCCGGCTTAGCCAAAGTTGCTCTGAGTGCCGGGGCGCGCATGGCTTGCAGAGGAGGATCCAACCTACAACTCATCTTGAGAAGATATTGCTTTATTGGTCACAGGCTCAAAAAATCAGAATCAAATATTAATTTTCCTAGCTCGTCGGTTTTAGCCCAAAAAGGGATCTTCCTCCTGAAGCTACAGAACTTTTGGTAGGTGGTGTGACTTTATTGTCCGCCACATCGCCTTGCGATACCATGGACGCCTGCTGGCTGAAGGCACAATGTTGGCAAACATGGAGCTGAAAAAGCTTTTATTCAAAGAACATAGTGTTGAAGAAATTAATAGGAGCTTCTATTTACAAGTGGATATTTCTAAATAGTAAATGGATATTAAAATAGTAAATAAGGTACTAGAAAGATATAAAATATAATTAACTCATTCCTAACAATAAACTGCAAGTATAACCCTGACTCTAGTTAATTTACCTTTTTATTACCTGGTATTAAAGGTTATAGGATCGTAGAAAAGCTGGAACAAATATTATATGATTGAAGTAAAGTAAAGTGAAACGAGTCTGACTTGAAATGAAGTGTAAAAGGTGTAATTTGGCGAGAAAGAAAGCATTATAGGTGCTTTGTTACTTTATATTTTCTAAATGTTATTGGAATTCTCGAAAAACGATATTTTATTTAATGGTTATAAAGAAATATAATAAAGCATTAGGATATTGTTTCGATTTATTGCGGCTTGTAAATTAGAATCCGGTAATTGAAATTTAATATTCCACTTAGGAAATTATATTATTTGATATTTGATTTAATTAGGAATTTAGTTTTTTTTCGGATATGATTTTATTTCGTATTTATTATAAATTTATGGAAATAATTTTATTATAAATATATAATATTGAAGATTTTGAAAGTTTTATAATAATATATCTAAAATTTATAAAATAAATTTTCGTATTAGGATATATGGTTAAATTTGATATTTTTAAAATTAAGGATTTGATTTTTATTGAAAATTTGATTGCTCGAAAATAAATTTTTGTTTGGAAATTGCAAATGATGAATTTTAATTTTATTTTTTAATTGAATACGCAGACGAAATATATTGGGATTTTTAATAGATTGGGAAAATAAATATATAATTAATAATAATTAAGGAATATGTTGTTTTTTTCTCGAATGCGTAGCGAAGGCTTTTTTTAATTCTTGGGAATAGAACTTTGTTCGCGATTCGTTATTTTTATGTTCGTAATCGTCCCTAACCCTTCGTAATCGTCCGTGATCGTTCGCGACAATCCCTAGTAGAGCGCGAAGGCGTTGCTATTGGGGCAAGCTTTTGGGAGTGGCTAGTTATGGATGTGTCATGGGTTAATTTGCGACGCGAATCCATTACGATTGAAAGGATATGTCGCACAAAAAGCGTAATGCATTTCGTTACATAGAATTAGCGTTTTGGGAAATCTGTAGTTTGTTACGCAGCTCCATTGGGAGAATCGAGTTTTTGGGGTGTTGAATGTGACCGTGCCATTGGGATTTGCGTTGCAGGATGTGGGCCGAGGCTGTTTTCGTGACAAGTTTGAGCTGAAATGCCGATTTTGGTGCAGGGAATTTGGGCTCAGCCAAACGTTTGGTATGGAAGCATTTTCAGATAGAGATGTATGCAAGGGCGCAAAGAATAAAAACGTTTGTCCTGGCATGATCCACCGACATGCCACTTCAGGCATTATGCACCACTTATCAATGCGCACTTGATCATACACCCCACCACCACCCACTGGCCATGCACCACTCATAATTCGCTTCGTGAGCACGCCACTGATGAGACAGGCGCACCTCTTTGTTCAGAATTTGCGTCACAATCAATGGGCCCGCTGCGTAATCTGCACTTCGAGGTTGACATTCCAAATCTAGAAGATTGCAGAAGCAGGCAAAATTTCACTTAGATCCCCATGACCTTGTCCGACAGACAGGCAATTGCTCTGAGTTGATCCTGATTTCGCAAATGGCATGGTTGAAGCACCAGCCTTCGTTGGAGGCGGTCTTTTCGACTAGAATTGTTCTCACCTTGTTTATCAACCTGTCGCAGAGGTTCATGTCGCTGTGGATTGGGATTGGTGATTGAGCTGGTGTCGTGTCGAGGGGCTGGAATCGCCAATCTGCTTGCGTTAAATCTGTACTCGGAAAGGTATTTTGGCTTCACTTCTGGGGGAAGTCTTGCGCCAAGAGGTTCTTTGCACAGTTCTGAGTGCACAAGTAAAGCTCCTGGGGACAACGTGCAGAGCTTCCTTGTATGATCTCGCCCGTCAGTCAAAGCAGAAACAAAAATGATTTCTGTGGCAAGACTGGAGAGGCCATGCTAGTGAATTGCTTGTCCTTTCCTGACTAGAATGGACGTGCTGTGCGACATGCATGCAGACATGTGGCCCTATTGTAAGCAATCAATAGATCTCGCTCCGTTCGAGAGTCTGGTGGTCGCGTGGTCGGCTGTGGTCGGCTTCTGGATCTCGCGAGGGTCTGGTGGTTGCGTGGTCGGCTGTGGTTGGCTGTGGCGGTTACGGCGCTGTCTTATTGTAAATTGCAACAGATTTCACCCCGTTAGAGAGTCTGGTGATTGCCTGGTCGGCTGTGGTCGGCTGTGGTCTGCTGCCGTGCTATCTTATTGGGTCTGGTCCTTGGCGGGAATTCCAATGGATTTCGCTTCAGTCAAAGGGTCTGATGACAGTCGGCTGTGGCGTTGTCTTTGAGGGTCGTGGTTGCGTGGTCGGTTGTGGTGGGCTGCTGTGGTGTCCTGTTGTGCGATAGAAGGTCTGGTGGTTGCTGGTCGGCTGTGGCAATCACCATAAGACAGCGACAGATGCTTGTCGGAATGTTGGCAGCTACAGGAGTGTGTGCGGTGTTGCGCGGGCCCGAAATGTCGAAGTGGATTTTTTGTGGCAGGGGCAGAAAGTTGTGAGATTGCGATGCGTGACATTTCGTGACAGGCGTGGCCAGCGTAGGACTTTGTACGTGTTTTGGAGCTGTGGACGTGGCATTGTGGTTGCAGGCGCAAGCAATCAGTAGGTTGTACGGTTGCGTGGGTGGCTGTGGTCGGCTGTGGCTGTGGTCCGCTGCTCTAATAGAGGCCATTTGCGGGAAAATGTTTGAATTGGGTCGGATTCGCAAGACAATGCAAACCAGTCCCCATCGCAAGAAGGTTCTGTCCACACTATGCAAGCGACATCATATTGTGGAAGCTCACAACTGGCCAGTTTGTTTTCAACTTCAGTGCGCGGAGCAATCCATGAAGAGGGGACGTGGTATAACTTCAGCACGGGGACTAACTGGGGCTGGAAGCTAAGAACTGGTGAATTTTCAGTGCAACTCAAGCACGCGGTGTTTCTGGGGCTGGAAGCTGAGAACTGGCCTGTTTGCAGTGCAACTTCAAGCAGGGAGTAGCTGGGGAGCTGGAAGATGAAATCTGGCGAGCGAGCTTAAAATGAGCTCTGGCGTCTTTGCAGTACAACTTCTGGGCTGAGTAGGAGGGGAGTAGGAAGATGAGAACGGGCGAGGTGGTGGTGCAACTTTAGTGCGCTGGGCAGGGGAGTGCTACGTGGTCGATTGTGGTCGACTGCGGCGCCCTTAGAGGGTCTGGTGGTCCGCTGTGGCAGCCCACTATGCAACCACCAGACCCTCTGACAGAGCGAGATCCATTGCAATTTTGCAACTCCTCTAACGGGACGAGATGCACAGCAATTTGCAATGAGACAGCCGCTGTGCTCTAACCAATTCAATTCAAGCTGTTTTGGCCAATGAGTTCGGACACACCTAAGGACCCTGGTGTTGGAACACACACAGCTCTTGTTCCCCACATCTCTGTGTGGGGTTCTAGTTTTGTTGGCTGGCATCCCGCCCGCATCCGCCGGTCCTTCCTTCCGTCCTCTTCGCCCCCTCCGCAGTCACGCATCACTCACTGACTCACTCACTCACTCACTCACTCATGCTTCACATCCCTCACTCACTCACTGACACAACACAAGATCTCACCACTCACTCACTCCACTCACTCACTCACTCACTCGCTCGCTCACTCACTCTCTCACTCACTCACTCACTCACTCACTAGATCTCACCACTCACTCACATTCACACACACAACACAGCCTCCGGCGCGCTTGGTCGCCGCTGGGGGCCCGGCTCTCTCCGCAGTGTCCGGCGCAGTGTTCAGAGACTGCAGAA
>CAXAMN010026373.1:453336-483393 GCA_963970005.1 Durusdinium trenchii
CACTCACTCCACTCACTCACTCCACTCACTCACTCCACTTTACATCCTGCTAGCACTGCCCGCCGTGGTCGGGATAAGACCACTTGATAGCTTTGATGATCGTTTCGAGTGTGTTACGTTTTGAAGGTCTCATGCGGATCTGATCGCAAAATCCAGAGCCTCCAAACTTCTCTCTCCGCCTCCTTCTCTCTCTTTCTCTCTCTCTCTCGTCCCTTTCATCCTTGTTCATCACATCGTCAGACACTTTATCACACACCCACACACACACACACGCACGCCATCTTACCACACACACACACACACCTCCTCCCTCCCCTCCTTCTCATCCTCGTCCATCACATCATCACTTATACTACACGTCTTAGCACAACCGCTTCATATACCTTCTCTCCTCACACTTCGTTCTTGACTTTTCATCTCACTACTCCGTCTCCCATGTGATGTTCATATACAATTGAAATTTGTAAAACTTATCATGTGGGGTTATCCGGTCCTTTTATTAATTTTTGACATTTGGAGCCCTACAAACCTTGCCATTGCCAGCTGTGCCTCCGTCATCGCGCACCATTCACACTGTTTGACGGTGAGGTGGACCATGGCCCACACCGTTTATTTGCGAGGTGGAAAAAACCGTTAGTGGTTTCGTGGTCGGCTGGCTGCGCGGCTGTTGTCCTGTGCGGCTGTCTGACTGTAAATGGCAATAAATCTCCGCTGTGGTTGCTGTGTGACTGGATCTCGCTCTGTTGGAGGGAGACACTCCAGCAGGACACTATTGCGGGACACTCGTTGAGGGATGTGAAAAACTGTGCAGACTTTGTCAAAAATGAAATGAGCAAGTTTCGGGCGAGCCGCAACCGACGGAGCGAGATCTATTGCAATTCACAATAGGACAGTGCCGTAGCCGACCACAGCCGACCACAACCGACCATACAAGCACCAGACCCTCTAACGGAACGAGATCTATTGCAATTTACAACAGGATAGCGCCGCAGCCAACCACAGCTGACCACGCGAAATCTATTGCAATTTACAATCACAGCCGACCACGCAAGCACCAGATCCTCTAAGTGGTGGTCTCTGTGTGGGTGTGTGTTGTCTCGGTGTGGGTGAGATCTGTGTGTGTTGTCTCGGTGTGTGTGTGTGAGCTCTGTGTGTGTTGTCTCGGTGTGTGTGCTCTCTGTGTGTGTTGTTTCGGTGTGTGTGATTTCTGTGTGTGTGTGTTTTCTCGGTGTGTGTTATCTCTGTGGGTGTTGTCTCAGTGTGTGTGTGCTCTCGGTGTGTGTGATCTCTGTCTGTGTTGTGAAGCGGAGGAGCGGGAGAAACGAAACGGAATGAAATATAGAAAAGAAGAATCCCACGCTAAGATATGGGAAACAAAACAACAAGCACAATCACACACACGCAATAACAAGCGAAACTTGATTTAAACCATCAAAAAGTATAAATATAAAAACAATCACAACCATAATGATACATCCATCATAAATAGACAACCACAAAACAACCATAAATAAACCATTACTACCACTATCACAACTTCTCTTCTACCAAGTCTTTTATCAATACTATAACGAATGCTACTCTTATCTATTTTTAGTGAAATCAAATTCGCGATCATTTTGTTTATTCAGGCATGTGGCTGCTAACCACACATTTTTACCTTCGCGATCTAGGATCCTGCTATGTTTGCCCCCCCCTCACAAATTAATGGACGTCATTATTCCCCATTACTTCCTGCCAATTATCCTTCATATTGCGCTATTTCGGCCTATTTTCGATCCTCCCACCCTAATGGCGTCCTTTCAATTTGTTTCTCACTTGTATAATGACCACGTTTTTTTTACAATTGTTACCTCGGAGTACTTAGATATTACTAGATATTTTAGCATTTTAAGTTCCCTACTATAAATAAAGTCCATTTCGGCAAAAAAATAAATTATAATCGATTAATACATAAATTTTAATAAAAAGGTAAATGTAAATAAATTAATAATTAACACCAAATATTTCGACCCGAAAAATCTTACAAGCAAAATAATTTCCATACATCAAATATCAACTCTAGAATCTCAAAAGTATATCATAACCTCCCCATTCCATTTTATTTCTTTTCGAATCTTCAAAAACTCAATTTAATTCAATTTAAACCAAAATAAAATAAAAAAAAAATCAAAATTGATTATAAGTAAAATTTCATAATAAAATCTACAATAATAACATTTCATAAAAAATCTCCTCTTTAATTCAAAATACCCATAAAAAAATCCCCCCACGTAAATTCGTAAATCCAAACCATACGTGTAATACGCGCAAAATAATACCTCGCAACATTTCATAAATATTTAATTCCGTATATACATAAAAATCGTATTTTCATATTAAAATAACCGCTAAACCATTTTACCTATTATTACTATTCACTTCCGGCAGAGAGAGCTCTGCCCGCAATCCCTAGATTGGCTGCGTCTGGCGCATCTATTGCCCCGGGCGGCATCATTCGTCAGTGGTCATGGCTGCTCGCAAAAGGCACGAAAGGATTGCATGAGAGAAGTGAGCTCCGTGCGTCTGTGAGGTGTGTGCTGTCGACGAGCCAAAGAACATGCAGATCATGCTCAAGGTCTGTCGTGTGAGCACAAGGCATTGCTCGACTCCAGTCCTCAGTCAGGAAGCGACAGCCTCCGGTGCGAAGACAGACCTGGTAGTGGCCGGTGTGAGGTTCTGCTCCTCGGTGAACCACAACGGAAACTATCTTACAAAGTTTCCAGTGGACTGTCCAGCTCTGAGCATTGACGAAAGAAGGCCAGAGTACAGGAATGCAGTTCCATCGAATGGGTTGAGGGGATCGAACATCCATGGCAGGAAACCTTTTCACTTGAAGGCATACGGTGGTTTGTGTCTGTCGTGAAACCACAGTGAAAAGGTGCTTGGTCATGCCAAAGATTGATCAGGTCCTGGATCGTGCACACCCATCTTTTGTTTGCTGAAGGAGGATCAGAGCGTACAGTTGGCCTGAATCCTCAGTGGCGGCTTCTGGCCGTGCCTCCCATTTGGAGGTGGATTGACCACCATGTTCATCCCCGTGCATGGCATGTCGAAGCCAGCCAACAAACTCAGCAGAACCTTGCTGTGTCCCCGGTTCATGATTCGTGAACCATGAATGCAAAAGTTGACCCAAGCATCCGGTGTCAGTCAGGACCTGATGCTGGGTTGCTGCACGAAAGCAATCGAAGCAAAGGTTTTTCCATGACCAAGTGCATGCCAAACAAAGCATGCCCAAAGCTCAGCCAACAGAGCTGCATTCATGTAACAGAGGTTGGACCCATCCCCCAAGGAAAGTCTTCAACATCAGTGGCAAAATGCTGCCTTTTCCTGTTTGGACAAAGAAGATGAAGCTCTTGTTGAGGTGGATCTGGTTCAATTGGTCCTCTTGACGAAGCGTCAACTTCGCAATCATGGAGATCAAGCTGCCATCTTTCCCAAGTCCGAAGCCGATGAGCGCGAAGGCTTCCTCTGTCCTTTTCGGGTAGTTCGGCAATCGGATTATCTGTCCTCCTCCTCCGTTCTTGGACGCTTGGCAAAGTGACTGCCACAGACGTCCATCAGCTCTTCAAAAGACAAATCGTCGCCTCTCACACGTTGAAAGCAAGACACCGATGGAACCAGTCTTGGGCCAGCACGTGCTCCAATTCAAATAATAGGCCTAAAAAAGAAAGTGCTGAATCCAGGCTGTCTAATGAAATGCAATGTCATCATATTGCAGTAGGGTCTGCTCTGCTGAGTCCCAAGCCCAATGGCACGGAACCACCCACGTGCAAAGGTCCAGAAGCTTGTGATGCAGTGAGGCCTCAAGGTCAAGGTGCGGAAAAGTATGAAACCAGCGAAGTCAAAGCTCCGGCCAAAAAGAAACTTGGCTAAACAGTTCGCGGACTGAGGTCATGGATGCTGTGGTCAACAATGGCCAAGACAAGTCACTGGTGTACACAAGTGTGTCTATCGGGATGCAAACGGACAACTGATCGGCCTGAGATCGAGTTATTGGTCGAACACGGAAGCTCTGGGTCTGAAGATTCAGAGGCCTCAGTGAGAACAGGTGGCGTCACTTTTGGTCCAAAGTGTTGATCTTTGACCCATTCAATCAACAAGATGGGACAGCTTACTCTCTGGTAGCAATCGAAGGGCAGCTTCGGACGTGTAGGTGGTATGGACAGGTGGCATGTCACGACTAGGCGGAAGACAAAGAACGATGGCTTGCCAACCTGATGCTCCTTGGACAGGTGGCCGGCTAAGGCCTTGCGGCCAATCATTTCCAAGCACAATGGGCTCTAAACGACTTGGACGGGGTCTCTATTACCTGACAAAGCTTGGTCAACATAGCCGGGACTGTGTCAAGTTTCGGAATCTTGGCGGCACGAACGAGGTTGCCATCGGCCTGAACTTCATGTACGTGAGTTGACGTGTGTCCCTCAAGGCCTGTGGCTGTCAGGAATCTGGTGTGACAGTGGGGACATGCATGCAGTGGTGTTGGAGATGCGTGAGACTCATCAACCGCAATGGCACGAGGGACAGGCGGTTCAGGCCTGGTCGGGACGGGTGTCGGTGGCGGAATGGAGATGGAGCCAGGTTCAGTAGTGCCGGTCCTGGAAGCTTTCTGCATTACTGGCATGATGGGGAAGTGTTCTGGTTGAAAGGTGTGTCCCATCATGATCGAGATCTGAAAGAGGACCCCACATTCATGCGCTTTGGTATCGCGGCATTCACTGTCACCAAAAATGCATCTACCACAACCTCCTCCAATATTGGCCATGCCTTGAACATGATCACGAAAGTGGTCGGCAAGAGGAACCAGGTCCGGATAGCATTCCGTGAAGTGCTTTCGAATCAATCGAGCAGCAATCTGCATGTGACAAAATGTGCAGTGATTGGCAATCTCATTGATCAATGCTGAGTTCAACAACAGATCAGGGACTGACTTGTGTCGCAAATGCATTTTGAGATCGGGTCGGTTGATGATCGGCACGACCGACTCCTGAGCAGGATCAAAACGAAGACAGGTATGCTTATTTGCATGGTCACGAAGTCTGTAAAAATCAACGAAGACGTGTGAACAATGCGTGCAAATCGAACGTCCTTGCCAGGCGTCTCGTAAAGGCAGAAAAACGTGGCCACTGCGTGAGTGCATTCCATGGGGGGGTGATAATCCGGTTGATTGACCAATGGTTCAATCCAGAGATCTGGGACGAACACACACACATCCGCCATCTCGTTGTCCATGGCTTCAAGGCGGAGTTTGGCCTGTTTAGTCGACAGGGCTTCTTGGATCCGCCGGCGTTGGGTGAGGATGGTTGTCCATGGTGGTGGTTCATGAAGGCGTTCAAAAAATGTGTCGTGGATTCATGAGTGAGACACACAGGTGAGTGTGCAATCGACAGGTGATGTGTGTTGAGCATGCTGGTGACTTGTCGGAATCCCTGCTGAGTCAATCCCATTTCATGAATGCCATATTGAACCGTGGCTAGAACACATTGCTTGCAAAACTTGAGTCTGGTTCGAATGGGGTGGACATCACTCACAAGCCAGGACCTGAGATTGCGGAAGCACCATTTGGCGGCTGTGATCTGACGTGCTGTCGTGTCTGCATCCCATGCTCGATGACCTATGGTGACTCCAAGGTACGCTGTTTTGGACACAAGCGGTGGCTGCCATCTTCGTTCAGGCAGCGTCAGGACAGGGCCAGTGGATGGTCTACTAACCCAGTTACGAAGAAAGGCAGGAGCCTCTTTTCCTTGGAGTCGAAGCATGGCAACTGACTTGTGAAGATTGACATTGAAGCCAAAGGCTTGAAGAGTCATTAACACATGTTGAAGGTCAATGAGAGCTTCAAGGGCCAGGGCTGTTGATCGAATTATCCACCAGAGGTCGGGGAGTATTTGTTTTGGAGATCAACAAGTACAAGGCTCATGGTGAGGGTCCATAGCAAGGGGGCATCTTTGGCTCCCTGTTTGATTCCCCGATGTGCATGGATTTGTCCGATCAACTGTTTGAAGGGAATACAATACTTATTGGGGGTGAGCCATGTGTGCACAAGTTGAAAAAGGTCAGGATCCAAATAGTACAGCTGCAAGGCTCGAAGCACCAGGGTGCGGCTGACCGTGTCAAAAGCCTTGTCCATATCTAATGAGACTTGGAGTCCTCCAAGCAGCCTAGGCTGAGTTCCAGTCTTGACAGCCCTGCACATCATGCGTACATTTCTGCAATGTTCGGCAACGATGAGAAAACATTCACGTGTCCCTCTGTCGTCTTAATCTGTCGAACGTCTGCAGAATGATCTGTCTGCATTGGATTCCGGCAAGAAGCTTGTTGACCGGGTGTTGAAGACAGATTGGTCTGAGGGCTTGGGGTTTGCTTGGGGATTTATTCGGTTTAGTGAGGAGGTGGATCCATCCTGTTGTCCAATGATCCGGAAGGTTTACGGGATATCGAAGCCGGACCTGCTTAATCTGATGCATTAAAGGATGAACAAGATCATGCGCAAAATGCTTCAAGATCAGTGCTGGCAATCCATTCGGTGCCTTTGGTGCTTGGCAGGTGCAAAAGCTCAGTAAGCACATCCTGGCGGTCGAAGGGAAGTCGGGTGAGGGGTTCGAGGTCCCGGGCGTCAAACTTCGGATCAGCAAACAATTATGTATAGTATTGTTCGATTGACTCCAACTCCTGTTTCGGTGCAAGAGGCATGCCATGAGTATCAAAGAGCTGAATTCTTTTCGGTCTTTGTTTCGGACACAGGAGCCTGATTTTCCGGTACCAGTCAAAAATGCGTCCATGAAGGGCAAGATCAGCACCCTCAGTGAGAATGTGTTGTAGTTTGTCTCTCTTATTTTGCCTGCTCTGTTTACGAATAGCTTTATGGATGGTTCGGAAGGTGGTGATATGAGCCCATCACTCAAAGAGATCGCGAATGCCGCGACCACGAACGGCCAGAGCCTGCTTGCGGACATTCCACATCCTAGCGGCCATGGAGGAAATCTGGGGTGCATGAGGGACCCTTGATTTTCTCTTGTTTTTTTTTTGGAACAAATACTCCGAAGTTCTTGTTCCAAATCTAGCATGGATACCTAATGCGATGGAGGAGGTGTAGAGTGTCGAACGATGCACTGACGAATCTGGACCTCGAACTGCTGCCAGTGAGCACTATGCTCTATTCTAGCAGTACGGATGGCAAATCGATCAATGTTATTAAGAGGTAGCACTGGTTTCCGAGGCGTAAACCCCCTTGGCAGGATAAAGAACAATAGATATAATGAGATCCGTGACATCCAAAGTTGCGCATAAAACTCCCAAAGTTGCGCATAAAACTCCTATCCATGATGGATTATATACGACGAAATTGAACCTGATATTATCGAACAAATACATAATCAATACGAGAATGATGGGAGCCATATTCAAAGGTCGATACATATTACTATTTACAATGCAACGCAATCAGGTCCTGTGCTTTCAATAATCGCTGAAGAAGATCTCGATCGGTATAAGTGTTCAAGGATGCACGGACATCATAGCTATTAATGTGTAGCGGATCGAACTTGAGGGTGGTATTAAAATCACCCATAAAGACCATTTGATGCTGCTGCGGAATATAATTCAAAGTCTGCTATAATGTTATCCAAATCTTAGCACGATTATTAAGAAGCTATTCCTTGCCTTTGGTTACATTCCAAGCATGCTAATATACAACGATGAAATCATATATGCTATCCAAAAAGAGGCGGATCTGAAGAAATCGACCATCAAAATAAGAGGTCGAGGCAATCTATTCAAGTCTAGCCAGGGTACTTCGGATAAGCACGAGTATGGTAGCATACTTCGTCGATAAGTGGATATAATGCCATCCCTAGGACGTCCAAGTGGAGTTAAAATTCCAACCAGTTTCCTACAAGGCAATAATATCCAGGCGTTAGGATGTATACCAATACAAGAGCTCGTCATAGACCAAGTTCTTCGAAACATTCCAGGTCATACACCGTATGCCAGGTATTGTTTGCGGTAGCCGTGACTTCAGCTTATCTTATAAGTGCCGTCGATAGGCTTCTCGAAAGCGCCAGGGTACATCGGTGTCAAAAAGAAAGCCTTTTCGATAAGGCATATAGCCATGTTACAATGCTCGGAAGCATGCTCTCTTAAAGATCCTTTTAATCTAAACGATACGCGGCCGAGAAACGACAAAGTCGTAACCTCCTCTAGCCCATACCTCAGAAGGCTTCGTAGAGAAGCTCTAATTTCGAGTAAAAGAATTATTTCCATTCTCGTCCGAGATTAAGGAATCCCGGACAATCCTCACGCCACCCATAGTTCCGCTCGGTATAAAAGGCGATACATTAATATCCATAAGTCCTAAGAAATCAGCCTCAGTCGTAATAAAAAAGAAAACAACCAGATAAAAACTATCATCAATAAAGTGAAAGCCAAAAATTCCAGAGCACAAGACAATGAAAATGGCGAGAAAATCTATAAAGAAATAATTACCGTAACTCGAGCCTAAAATAACGCTTATATTTTACCTATCACAAAAAAAAAATATTAGGCTTCATCAAATATATAACAAATAAAAAGAAAAAATATTTTAACTAATTTCGATCTATCAAAAAAAATATTCATTACAAATTCACACTTCAATAACTTACATTTCCACGATATTTTAAACATTTCCATCCGAAATTCTTTCCAAAACTCTCTACGAATAACAACGCCTTTAACGCCCTATCACGAAAAATTACAAACAATTACGAACGCTAAAATAATGCGACGCAAAGAAAACTACAACCATAAGAAAAAGACATATCCGTATATTAATACGCATAAATATACATAATCCGGTATCAATATAAAAAACGCTAAAATAATGCGACGCAAAGAAAACTCTAGCCATAAGAAAAAAAGATATATCCATATATTAATACGCATAAATATACATAATCCGGTATCAAAATATAAAAAATCATAATAAAATTTATGGAAATATTTATTAAAAATCATAGATATATACATAATTTTTTCGAAAACACCATCTTTTCCCACAACCCTACGCAATGTATACGTAATATCTACCCTCCTAAATCCAATAAAAAAACGCCACGATTCTCAATACTAATGTACAAAAAACAATACCAAATAGAATTCAATTTTCAATTTCATCCCAAATTATATATAATAATAATACCAATATCGATAAATAAATATACATCAAAATAAAACGCAAAATTCAAAAGAAGAAACATATCATATTATACGCCAATAAAACATCAACGCGAAAGCCGGAATATTTCCTAATTTATGAAATAGATAATGTATTTCATTCACGCGGATTTGCTTTCCAGCTATCCACCAGGTACTCCTGCAACGCATTCCAAAACCGCTCAGGACGACGCGAGATACGCCCGAGCGAGATATGCAGCGCTCTGTGCGTACTGCCTGCGTCCCATAATATCCCCATTGCTATGCAAAAAGGTGGGCTTGAAGATCGTTGCTAGTTGGTAAGAGGCCACAACGATTAGATTGGCGGCCATCGCTCTCAAGGTGAAGATCATTACTACCAATAATAGGTTGGATAGAAGGGTGGAGGCCATCTAATAGGTTGGAGGTCATCACTACTAGGGTGGAGGCCATTGGTATTAGGGTTTTCATTGCTACCAGTAGTAGGTTGGAGGGCATAGGGCCACCGTAGTATCATTGCTCTTGGGTTGGAGGTCCTTAAAGGACATTACTCTTAGGTTGAAGGTCATTCATTGAGGCCACTAGGGTGGAGGCCACTGCTCTTAGGTTGAAGGTCCTTGCCAGAAGTAGGTTGGAAGCCATGGAGGCCATCGCTGCTAGGGTGGAGGCAGTGTCATCTTAGGTTGAAGGTCATTGCTATTTGTAGGTTGGAGGCCATTGCTCTTGGGGTGAGGGCCTTGCTAGAAGTAGATTTGAGGCCATCGTTAATAAGTAGGAGGCCATCGCCACTAGGGTGGAGGCCATTGCTGTTGGGTTGAAGGTCATTGCTGCCAGTAGTGGGTTCTTGGCGGCCCGCTTCGGTTAGCATCTGGTTATGGGGATTGCACTACTTAGTAACAACGGCAAGTGAGGTTACAAGTGGCCTAAGTTATGTTATAACTGCTGCAATGCTCCTATTTGCAGGTAGCATACATATATGTATGGTTCCAAACATATATCTGTTTACATTACATATATCTACTTAAGGTTAACTTATTAAGTACTTACCTGCAACTCACAAACTACTTGCGCGTCACTTATTAACTAGTTGCACTACAAAGCTATGTGCGCTATGTATGACATATGCATGTTTGAACTTGGCCGGCTGGCCCTTTCGACCAACGAAATCCAGAACACCAACCAATGCTGAGACTCAGATACATAAAGCGCTCGCGCCAAAGTGGTGCCAACGGGAAGAAAATCTTGGAGCTGTCAAACATACACTAGACCGAAACTTTCGCAAGGATATGTGACCCCAAACAGTCTCGCGCAGCAGGGAGGCCTCTCGCTGGCAGATGTTTGTTGGTTTTACTAGCTGCTGAGCGCGCAACTTGTCTCACGTTGTTTAAGTCTGCGCAAGGAGCATATGTTTGTCCAAACAATCTCGCACAGCAGGGACGTTTCTCGCTGGCAGGTGTTATGTTGGTTTTGCTTCATGCTGTTGCGCGCGCAACTTGTTTCATGTTGTTGGGCGTTCAGAGTAAAGCTGCGCAAACTTGGTGCGTACAGTCAGCTCAATTGCATGTTGCAGTGTTGTTTCTTCGCAGATTGCAAACATGTGTAATGATTTTCGCAAACTTTGCATTTGCAAACCTTTTCTTTGCGTGTGATGTGTGCGCAGTCTTGGCTTTGCAAGCGCGCACGTCAGTCAGCACACTTCTGGCTGGAAGATGGATTCGAAGTTGCGGGCGGAGGTTGAAGACCGCTTGGCGTGGGCGTTGGAAGGCGAGCAGCTGGTGGTTAACGCCCATGCCATCCTAGATACACTGGAGAAGGCAGGCTTGGTATACAAGGCCAAGCTGGCACCACAACAAGTTGGCGCCCAGCCTCAGAATCGGGATGGGCTTGGGATTGAGAGCGACGCAGTCCATGACCTTTTAGATAGCATAGTGGAAGTTGGCTACATGCCGCAGAAAGTGGATGCTGTTGCTGTTGAGATTCCAGACGGGAGTGAAGGAGACGAAATCCGTCGATTCAATCACAAGTTGGTTAACATGTCTTCGGGACGCTTGGGCATTATGCATGCTGACAAGCTCCGCGCAGCCGCACTGTGTGGTTCCCACACAAATCTTCCGTTGAGGATTGCAGCAGATGGTGTTGAACACCACAACGAAGGGATCACAGTGGATGGCAAATCTCAATTCAAAAGATCCAGGAACGAGATCCAGGGCTGCACGATGCTATCGTGAATGGTTTGCAGTGGCGCAAAGCAGTTGCCCAGAATTTCCCTCAATTGCTACGTTTGATCCAGCAGTGCGGCAACGCCAGCCTGGTCAAAGGCGAAGGCGAGCTGCAAATCCTCAGAAGGCTACACAGCCTTTTCACCCAAGAGAAAAATGATGGTCTGATGCCTGACTACCAGCGCATCAAGAAGAGAGCGCTTGCCAGCTGGCCAGCGTGTGCGAAATCAACTCCCCATTTGTACCAGTTCATGCTGAAGTTTGCAGGTGGCCACGACGGCAGTTTCTTGGTGGAAACGGAGCAGTTTTGCCGGGCTCATGGCTCTTCCACAAAAAGCATGGGTCCTGCCTTGTGGGAAGTCTTGGCTGCCGATGTGAGGGGCCGAACAGAAAAACATGTCTGGGTCCGTCACGCTTTCATCAAATTGGCATGGGTGAAAGACATTGGCACCGTCTCAGACATCAAAAGATGCCTGCGCTCCAAAGAGTTTGCGAAGAGGCTGGAGATAGCCAACCACATCGTGTCAGAGACAAAGGGCATCGTAGACCATCTTGGCCTGCCCTGGGCCGTGGATGGCAAGGTTGCTGCTGCGCTTGGGTTCACCCACATTGCCATGGCGGCTTTTTTGTTGAACGCCAAGATTCCTGGCGAGGCCTCTCATGACTCATTGGAGGGCATTGCGCACGATTTCGCGCCTTGGAATGTCTGTTGGTCTAACTTGTCATGTTGACATGTATGTTGGTCAAACTTATCGTGATGCAACCGGATGCATGTCATGTTCTGCGCTTTGCGCTGGCTGTTTTCAATATATAGCTTGTACACACAGCGATGTCTATCGCGCCGGAAGCGTGCCACTGCAGGCGCAGATCATCAAGGGCATCACCCAGAATGAATTTGCACCCCCTTGGGAAGCTTACGCGCAGAAGCGTGACACCGATTCATCACGCCCACCTGCCGGAGGTGACCGGTTGAGAGAACTTGACCGTGGCGGCACGGTCAAAAACCCACAGGATTGCATGGCAGACGCTGGTTTTCCTGTAGGGTCATTTGTCAAACGCAAAGCCACCCAAGAGCGTGGACAGATCTCCGGAGTGACTCAAGACCTGGTTCGTGTGAAGCAGCCTGATGGCAATACTTTCAAGGTTTCTATCAAAGCTTTCCTGTCAGGAGAGTGGGCCCGGTTCACTCCAAAAGCAGAGCCTACGGTGGTAGATGATTTGTCACTGTTCAAACCTAGTGATTTCTCAGATTGGAAGGTCTTGAACGAGAAGGCCCGGATCGTTCTGGAGTTGGAACATCTGCATATGAAGCATGAAGCCGACGCATGTGATTCTTCGAGGGTTGTCGTGAAACCAAACCGAGCATGCTTTGTAACCAAGCCCTTGAAGAAATTGACTTTGGTACCAACGACCATGAACATCAAGTATGACACAGAGCCTTCACCTGACCGCTACGTGATCCAGTCAGAGGATATGGCTTTTACTTTGAACCCCACGGTGATCTTCCCAAAAGAAGATGACGAATCCGGCTTTGTCACAGCGTTTTGGTTTGTGGAGACAACGTCCAAAGTTGAAGAGGCTACCATGCAGGTGACTATGGTGAAGGTTGGAAACCCCAAGATTCAAATCCCCATTCTGACGAATGTTGGCCAACTCAACAAGGGTGACCGCCTGGCCATCTACAAGAAGAAGGTGACGAAGGAAGCAGAGCCTCTCGAGGTTTCTCCGGCGAAAAAGCGTCGAAGAGAGAAAGGCCCTGAGTGAAATAGGTTCCGAAATGTTTGAAACAGCTTTTTGAGCTGGCACGCCTGATCGCACCCATGAAAGAACTGCCATGACACCTGATTGGGCATGTGATGTGACTTATGTGTTTCTCATTGGTGCAATAAGCAAGCTCGCGCGCATGCTTTGAAGCAGCAGTGCAGGGTCACCATGTATGCATGCATGGATGCTTGAAACAGTTGTGGCGACATTTTCAACAAACGTCATGCACTGTACATGTTTTTGGCTGTCATTGGCGTTGAGCAAACTCGCACACATGTTCTTGAGTGTGGGAATGTGCAGGGTCTTCGTGCATGTTTCAACCATGTTTGACTTGGGGGTTGCTCCATGCCTTTGTCTCAATGGATCAAGCTTCTGTGTGATTTTGTTGTTGGTGCTGCCACCATGTCCATGGAGCTGGTCCGCCAGTACAAGATTGTGTCAGAAGGTGCGGTATGGACTCCGACACAGAAGGAAGAGAATGGAAAGACTTGGTTTGCCTTCGCAAAGTGGGACCGTGGATTTGTCCACTGGGTCACGGGCAAGTCTTTAGACCTCCGCAAGGAGAAAGACGGTGGGACTGTGAACACCAAGTTCTACTAGGACCTGCTTGAAGCTCGGCAAAAGGCTTGCAACGCAGCTCTGGCGCAGGCAATCTCAGACGAGGATGAACCCAATGCCAAGAGAAGAAAGTTGAGAGCGAGGACAAAGGAGCACGGGCCACTGGCGCCTCACAGCATTCGCATTGAGATGCCCGCATACGGAGAGGTCGAGGTGCTTCAGGCAATGGCTTTGTTCGAAGGGGTTGGGACGCAGCAGATGTGGCTGGAGCTTTCGTTGGCAAACCTCAAGCATCTCAAGGAAGGCATCCTGGCGTCTGAGCCACTTGAGAAGAATAGGGTAGTTAGCAAGGCCAGGAAGTAGACCAGAGCTCCAAGTATCCGCAGGGAGGAGGAGGTCTTGAGCTGCAACCTTGAACATACGCAAAGGGAAAAATGGTCCATAGATGTCTATATAGCGAGCTTGAAATGGTGCACAAGTTACATGTACACACACACTGACGCAGATGGCGCACAGGTGCACTAAAGAAGGTGTTTCAACTTCAAGCGCTTGTTTTTTTAATCTATCTTTTGTCAAGTGTTTTGGGACAACTTGAGCGCGCTTCCATGTGCACTAAAGGAAGGTGTTTCAACTTCAAGCGTCTGGGACAACTTGCGTGTGCATCCGTGAATTTAATCCGTTTCAGGCTCAGTTAAATGATCTTAATGTATTTGGGCAACCACTTGCAAATGTGTTGTCAACAAAGCCAGTGCAGTGAGATGTGAACACAGCGATATGACACACCATGTTTGCCAATGACTCAATGGGTTAAGCGTTATCAGCAATGCTGCGGCACTTGCTCACGTTTCCACACTGCAGTTCATGATGGCATACGTGGCGTGCATTCATCTGTCCATTCAACTTTCGTTTCCACTGTGCGCACCTTCCGCTTCCGCCATGGCGTATGCGGCGTTCATCCCAAACCCGGTGGAGGCGCCACACCGCTTTCGTTGCTTGGGGTTGCTCTGGGGTTGCTCTTGTCGTCATTCATTCCCTCAAGGAGTTCATTTGTCATCAGTCATGTCATTCACCTTCATCTTCACGTTTGGCCACGTGCAGGGAGAAGACGAGCTCTTCTTGGAGCTGGGGATGCTCGGACGCTTCCAGGAGGATGCAAGTGGCGAGTACAGGTGGTTCACCAAGAGCAAGACGATGCTCTCTTGGAGCCGAAAGGGGTGGCGTATCCAGATGGAATCAGGCAAGACTTATGTTGAAGCCGGTGGGAATTGAATAATCGTTGTTGTAGCTTGCTTGTTGCAACCTTTTCAACGTTGTAGCTTGCTTCTTGCATGCTTGGTGCAACCTTTTCAACCTTTTGGTGCGCAGGTGGCACATGCTGGCAGAACGCCAGCGAGTCCACCGACCCACCTCGTGAAGGCCGGGTCGCAATCCTATGGGGGGGGATGAACTTTGAGTGAGGACTTCTTTAAACAAAGTAGGGGCTTCAAAAATGCAGTTCAAAACACGTCGAATTTGTTTTTGGAGCGCTGCGTTCTGCTCGGAGGGTGGCAGTATCTCAACGACATGAACGAGTGGGTTGAGTCCACCCTGACCTTTGAGATCAGCAAGGCACTTGACAGTTGATGAACACAGGTTGTGAGTTGATGTTATGTTGGTCAGTGTGCGTGGCAAGTGGTAATGGTGTCACTGTGGTATGCTCGTCAGGGCAGGAAGCGGCCATTGGAGAAGAGCGAATCCGAAGAAGAGGTGGTTGCTGAGGTGATGAGTTGTGCACTTGTTTGGGAAGGTGGATCACTTTGCTGGCTTGTTGCTCTGTTGCCATGGCTTTTTGAGCGCCCGCGCAAACCTTTCCATCAGGAGAACACTGCCGATGAAGCTTCGACATCCAGACCTGCACATGCATCTACGAAGGCTTGAACTTGACAAACAAAAGGTTTGAATCTGGCAAGTTTCCTTTCTATCCTGAAAGGCAACTTTTGTGACATCTCCTCACATGTCTCTTGAATCCAGGAGCTTGGAGGTTCAGCCAAAGTTCACAAGCAAAAGGCTTGTCTCATGCAAATGGCACGTGTTCCATTCAGCATGCTTGATTATATAGTTGAGTGTGTTGGTTCTGAAGCGACCTGTGCGTCCCAGGCGATGCCAAAGACTGAGCCTGGATCAGCTTCGAGGACTCTGCCGCCGCCACCACCTGTCCGGAAGCACCATCCTTTACCTCCACCGCCCCGGCCGCCTGGCGTGCCTCGAACACCGCCCAAGGACATACCGCCTTTGCCCCCACCACCGCCACCGGCGCCGCGCCACCTCGAGCTCCAGCTCAACAGCAGCACTTGCTGCCCCCCCCACCACCTCTGCCAGTCATGATCGTTCCGAAGGCGTGGGTTCAGCCTGCTTCAAAGGGACCCACAGGTCCTTTCAGACTTTGACATGCGCTTGATTGCCTTTGGATTCAGAGGCATTTCCTGTTCAATTTTGTTGCGCGCGCAGGGGATTCTCGCACGCAGTTCTAAGTTGGTTTCTCCCAATTGACGCAATGTCAGGCGCTGGAACCCTACGCTGCAGCCCTTCGACGAGATCCGCAGCAACGTGGGTGGTACCTTGGACAACGGTTCTTCGACAACGATGGTCAGTTGCAGCCGTGACTCGGTTGCACACTGACTGAGCGTGAGCTGTGATAACTTTCCACGTGATTCTTCGAGGTCTCTGGATTCACGATTGAAGCGAAACGTGTTTTCTTGTACAATTGGGGTAGGCAAGTAAGCTACTAGCCCCCCCCCTCACCTGACCTCCTTATCCCAAATCACCGAGTTTTCACTCAGGGTTGGGGCTCCGTTTTGGGGCCACTGCAGTGAGCTGTTAACTTGGCCGTGTTGGGTTATGGAATGGCGTGTGCGTTGTCCCAGGCTGGGAGGTGGCCGCGAGAAGCCTCGGACAAGAGGCCAAGGATGGCAGGGCAGAGCGTGGCATGCAGTGACTTGTTTGCAGTTTAATGAAAAATGCCTGAAGGGGACACTGCAAGAACAGCAGAGTTTGCAGCATCACAGTCACTTGACAAGGTTTGGTTCAGTTCATTGGGGAGTGTGGCAATTAAGGTTTCATCATTGGTTGAAGCAACGTTGAAGTTGGCCCAGGCACGGTTGTGGATGACTTTGTTGCAGAACTGCACACAGCTTCGGAAGACTTGTGTTAATGAAATGGTGCTATTTCGATCGTGTTTGGGGCACCCCCCAAGTCTGTCAAACAGTTTGGAACACTGTGTTGACGATTGCCACGTGACAGGGCCGTCAGGACCGTCAGCAGAGCTCGACTGAACAGAGCAGCGGCAGTGGACCATAGGGCGGCAGCGGCAGTGGGCAGGGCTAGAGAGCAATGAGAGGTAGGGTTAAACAAAGCAAGTCATCAACCAATGCAGCCTCATGGATCAGTGCACCACACTTCGACGTTGGTTTTCAGTTAGCTCAGTTGCCAAGCTGGGAAGGAAGGTGATGGAACGGCAAGGTGCATGAGTCCGCACAACAGTATTGTTGAAACAATGTTTCCGAAAGCGCTCAAAAGAAAGTGACGTTCAGCAGCTGCACTGTGAAGGGAAAAGGTTTGTGGGAGGTATCATGAACAACCATGGAAGCAAAAAAGGAAGATTGGACAGCTTGAGCAACAGTTATGTCGCAGGTACAAGAGCCAGCGTCCTAGCTCTCTTCTAACTGATTTCCGTAGCTTCGTTGGCACGGATAGGAAATCAGTCTCCGTGCCCCCTGCGGTACCGCGTGATTGCAAAAGACCCTTCGAAACAGGGCTTGACACACACAACACGCCGCTGTCGGCGCAAGTGAAGCTCGGTGGAAGGACTTTTTTCAAAAACCTTCTGCAGGCTGCAGAGTCATGCCCCTTTTGGACATAAAGGCGAATCAGCTCTTCAGCCGCCGCTGTGGCATGTTGTTGTGGAAAGGTGTAGGTGTAGATGGCAAAGTCTGGAAGCTAAGCCGGAGAGAGCCAAGCGCTGGCTACCGGCGCTGGTGTGGTCCCTGATTTTCCAGGGTTGGGTGGGCTGAATGTAGGTGATGGTGCGTTGTGGTAGGTCAATGTTGAAGCCCAAGAGGTGGAAGTCATCGACGGGTTCCAGTTCGACTGGGTCGCCAAAGAAGTTATGGTGGATCAACGTTTGGATGGCTGGGTGGGACAGGAAGTGCTCATTGTGGATAATGAAGCGGTTGTCCACGTACCGATAGTAAGTGAAGTGGAGGGCTGTGTGTTGAAGGAGGTTGTTGTGGAGCTGATGCCAGGAGTGCTCTATCAAAGTGGTCAGCACGTTGGGCTTCTTCTTCTGTTCGCTGCTGGCTCCTTGACCTCAGGGACATCACCTTGAGCTCGACGGAGGTTGCCATTGAAGCCCCTGTTACTCGTCGGAGTCGAAGGAGTAGTGCCTCTGCCTGGGATCCCGCGTCCGGGATTTGAACGCGAGCCAGGTGATCAGGTAGCGAGCTCCATTGGGTTGTGTCAAAGCCTTGTAGTCGATCTCTTGTGTCACAACCCAGGCTCTTCCAGACAATTGGGACACCAAGTCTGGTCCCAGCTGTGCCCGCCTTCGTCGACGGGTCTTCTCAAAGGCCAGGCGAACCTTTCGACCGTAGTCCGGCCATGTAGCAAAGTCTCCATCCCAGTGGCACCGCAAAGAGGTGTCCTTGTCCTTCTCGGTCATGGCCTCCTAACCCAAGAAATACTCAGAAGCGAGGAAGGAAAACAGGATGAAGTGAGAGTTCCAAACAGCAGCCCAAAAGCAAAAAATGCTCGCGAGCCAAACCAACTTGCCGAGGGATCCTCAATGACTCGTGCACTGAAACAAGCCCCTGTCAGCAAAAGGAAATACCAGCCACCGTTGCCCTGGATCTCACAACTCGTGCACCTCTTCGCGAAGAACTCCGGATGAATCCTTTCGTCCTCCACGCCAGCGCGAGCCTTGCCGGCTCCGCTACCAATATCGGTGTGATACTGGTAGCAACCAAGAGAGGCGAAACGGTCGCCAGCTGAGGAATCAAGGTGGGGCTCAAACTCCAAAAGAATTCTCTGCAAGCGTTCTTGCTTTCCAAGCACCTCTCGTGCTCAAAGGGGTTCGAAGTTCAGCGCGCCGGTAGCGCCTATGGCAAACAGTAGCGAATGCTCTTGTCAAAGAGCTTGGCAAAAGGGCACCCTTCAAATGGCAGCGGCATGCGACGACGGCGAATGTGTGCAAGTGGTGTCATGACTCAAATGGCAAAACCACACAGAATCACAGGAGGCCATTGCTCTTAGGTTGAAGGTCATTGCTACCAGTAGGTTGCGCCAGTAAGTTGGAGGCCATCGCTACCAGGGTGGAGGCCATTGCTATTAGGTTGAAGGTCATTGCTACCAGTAGTAGGTTGGAGGCCTTAGCTAGCAAGTTGGAGGCCATCGCTACTAGGGTGAAGGCATTGCTCTTAGGTTGAAGGTCATTGCAACCAGTATTAGGTTGGAAGACATCGCTAGTACGTTGGAGGCCATCGCTAGTAGGTTGGAGGCCATTGATCATAGGTTAAAGGTCTTTGCTACCAACAGTAGGTTGGAGGCCATCGCTAGTTGCTCTCTTATGCGGTGCTAGGCCTGAATGTCCAACTCTTTTTGCCATGCTTTTGTTGGACTTGGCCCTTTTGCTCGGAACAAGAACGAGACGGGAAAAAGGCGTTTGAAACTAACCTAGAGCCCATTTTTGGATCGGGCAATGAAAAGGACTGATGCGCAAACTTACCAACTTGAATCAACTTGAAGTCAAGTTGCGAATGTGAAGAGTCCAGCAGAAGCTTCGCTCAACTTCTTCCCGCTCCTGCCGTGGATAGTGGGCCAAGGGCCATCGTACCACCGAACCACTGCGTCCCAAGGTAGGGGTGCAAAGCATCATTCCTTTAAGCCCAATATCTTAGCACCACCCAACAACTTCAGCTGTGAGGTCCAGACCTCACTAGTAACAAGGGCATCGCTACTAGTCTTGCGGTCGCCTTGTTTGCCTTTTCCACCGCTCGAATGGACCGTCCATTGGTCGTTGTCGCGTCCTCGTCGTCGGGGAAGGCGTGAGCAGTTGGGGCGCTCTCCCAAAACAAGTTGTAGGATGGATCGTCCTGGCGCCGAGGTCACGGACAGCTTTTCTTCTTTCGGTTCGCAACCAGAGTAGTTTCTAGCCTAGTTCTTTGCGGCTAGGCTTGTCCTGCGTAGTTGACCAATGTCCACTCTCATGAAAAGGGTCTGTCAAAACTCCTGCTGCTCACTTCTCTGCGCTGCTGTCCCTCCCTGAGCAACAAAGCAGCTGGTCACAGTCAGATTGAAATGCCCAAATTACAATCGCTCTCACTAAGCGTCAGTCAGTTGCCCATTGGAGAGGCCTGCGAAAACATCACGCAATGATTTCAGCGTCAAAAATTGAGTTGGAAAGCGTCCGTGGGGAAACAACTTCGACCTGCATGGTGACTTGGGATGCTTTGCTGACTTGGAACTTCCCAACCTTTGCTGAGCCAGCGACCCCACCATCCATCTGTGAAGAGCTGCCTGGGACAGCTGAGCAAAGCCACGTGCTTTTGCATACGTCCATGCAGCTTAAAGCACTTAGGCTCTTAGGGATTTATGGTGTTGATGTCCAACTGCGCTCACCATCAAACATGTGTTCCACGTACAAAAAGCAGCGCAATACCGATGCTGACAAGGCAGACCAGAGCCTAAAAGTCCTTTCTTTTTCTGCCACATGCGTTTGCCGTGGCTGCAAGCTCATTCTGTCAGTGAATACATGTCTAACAGTTCATACGAAAGAAACGGTTTCCTCAGCGGCAAAATCGGAGCCAGTGGTGCGACTGGAAATACACATGACAATTGTTGTTTCTGGAAATTCTGCTAGCGACAATCCAAACTCTGTGGCGTCCCTATTCTGAACCTCCTCGAAATCTCCAGACTCTACTAGAAGACATCTCAAGGCAACTTCTGAGGTGGCAACTTGATTTTTTCAAGTGACGTGTCAATACACCCCAGTGCCCATAGACTCTGCCCACACCACAGATCTATTGTTTGAAGCCTCAGGTCTTAGGCGAACTCCATGAATAATGTGGGTGAGGACTCTGTGTCCATCCTGTTTTCAATCGAGGTGATGTTGAAAAAACAATCAACTACACTAGCAACAGGTACTACTATCTAAAAACCATCGAGTTTGGTTGGTGCCAAGGTGGCACCACTATCAGAACAACCGGGAATGAAGGCTATCGAAGATCCGTATGTTTTGGCCAAGTCAATCAACTGGGCAGTGTTTGGGCAAGGGAAGCTCTCTCGGCTCGACACCCCAACCAAGGCTCCACCAGAACCTCCAGGGGTTTTCCATCCTCAAATGCCAGGGTGGATCCCCAGGTGGCTTGCGCCAAGGGAATTGTGGTGAAGTCATGGGTTGAAGGGTGATGCCCAGCAATCTGATCGTCACCCCTATTGCAACAAACTTTCCAAAAGTCTTCCATGATGTTCGAAAAAACTCATAAGGGTCTTGGGCCTCAGCATTTTTCAGTTGAAACGAACAGGAACATAATCGTGGATTGACACAAGCGCGTGCGCATATCCCCATAAATGGTTGGGTATCAAAGTTCTCATTCCAAGTTGTGAGTTATAATTTATGTTTCGTGGGGGCGCCCAAATCGTGTTTGATTAAGTCGAAAAGCCACATGGTCACGGATTCTCTGAAGAAGAAGTAGTATGATCCCATCTGATGATGATTATGATGACGATGATGATGACGGCGATGATGATAATAATAATGATGATGACGATGACAGTGACGATGACGACAATGACGATGAAGATGACGATGACGAGGACGACAATGACGATGAAGATGACGATGACAGTGACGATGACGACAATGACGACGATGACGATGACAATGACGATGACCAAGCGACCCCAGGGAGTACATCCAACCCCTTGGAGAGCACCAAGTACCGTGCCTTGCACGCAAATCACGTGGCGACCAAGCGACCCCATGGCGTACATCCAACCCCTTGGGTGAGTGAGTTGAGTGAGTGAGCTGAGTCAGTGAGTTGAGTGAGTGAGTTGAGTGAATTGCGTGAGTGAGTTGAGTGAGTTGGTTATTGGGCGCGGAGGGCGGGAGGAAGGAAGGAAGGAAGGAAGCAGGAGCGGATACAGCACTAAAAACAAAAAACCCACACATCAACGTGGGGAACAAGCCCACCTACGACGCTTGAGCAAACCATTTCACGTGCGGATATGACTTGACATGAAGATCTTGGGCATATGGAGACGGCTACTGATCCTGCTGCGCCGCTAATCTCCAGATGTCCCTCCAGATGTGATCCCTTGATGCTGCTTGGTCAGCACACACACGTCCGCATTAAAGTATCGATGCTGATCATCCCCAACATAAACCGAATTCTTGGACTCACAGGCCATGGATTCGTGAGACCCCGTCGATCCACAACGGTCAACCAGGCAACCCTGGGTCAACCGCAACCAGCTACTCCAACTGTACTACAGCAAAAGCAACCACCAGCAATAACAACCAAAAGGCACAATCAGCGCAACAAGGCCCACCACCAACAACAGGAACCAACAGGCATCACCAAACCCTTCCTCCAACTCTCGAGCCAACAAGCACAATAAGCGCAACAAGCGCAACGAACAGCAAACAACAACAACAACAACAACAACAAGACCCCATAACCCCACATGTTACTCTTGTAAGAACTAGCAACGAGAAGTAGAGACTGCTAAGAAAAGAGGACGGACCGATACTGGACGGTAAAAGTGAATGAGACACTGGATGATAAAAGTGAATGAGATGAGTGGTGTGTGGTGAGTGGTGTGTGATGAGTGGAGTGAGATGAGTGGTGTGAAATGAGTCGTGTGTTGAAGATGAGTGGGGTGTGATGAGTGGTGTAAGATGAGCGGTGTAAGATGAGTGGTGTGCGACGAGTTAGTTGTGTAGGATGAGTGGGGTGTGATGAGTTGTGTAAGATGAGTGTGTAAGATGGGTGGTGTAAGACAGTTGTGCGTGATGAGCTGTGTAAGATGAGTAGTGCGTGATGAGTTGTGTAAGAAGGAGTGGTGGAAGATGAGTGGCGTGAGATGAGTGGTGTGTGATGAGTGGTGTGAGATGAGTGGCGTGTGATGAGTGGCGTTGAATTGTGTAAGATGTGTGGTGAGAGGCGGTGTGTGAGGAGTGGTGTGTGATGAGTGGTGTGTGATGCGTGGTGTGTGATGCGCCTGCCACACGAAAGGCACGCGCTGCCCAGCGGCGCCCCCGTCCATGCGGCCCTCCTGAAGGCTCTGTGTACTGCGCCTGGCGCGCGAAAGGCAAGCGCGGCCCAGCGGCGCCCCCGCGTCCATCCTGAAGGCGCTGTGTACTGCGCCTGCCACACGAAAGGCAGTGTGATGAGTGGTGCAAGATGAGCGGTGTAAGATGAGTGGTGTGTGATGAGTGGTGTGTGATGAGTGGTGCAAGATGAGCGCAAGATGGGGGGTGTTTGATGAGTGGTGTAAGATGGGGGGTGTTTGATGAGTGGTGTGAGATGAGCGGTGTAAGATAAGTGGTGAGAGGCGGTGTGTGATGCGTGGTGTGTGATGAGTGGGCTAAGATGAGTGGTGTGTGATGAGTGGTGAAAGATGAGTGGTGTAAAATGAGTGGTGAAAGATGGGTGGTGTCAGATGAGTGGTGTGTGATGAGTGGTGTAAGACGAGTGGTGTAAGATGAGTGGTGTAGGATGAGGGGTGTAAGATGAGCGGTGTAAGATGAGCGGGGTAAGATGAGTGGTGTAAGATGAGTGGGGCAAGATGAGTGGTGTAAGATGAGTGATGTCAGATGAGTGGTCTAAGATGAGTGGTGTGTGATGAGTGGTGTAAGATGAGTGACAGATGCGGGACGGAGGACGGAGCGGCAGGCGCACAGCGAAAAACCATAACCCCGAACAGTGATGTGGGGAACAAACACCACAACAACGACAACAACAACAACAACCACAGCCACAGTCACAACCGCGACCAGCCATAACCAACCACCAACGCCAGTATCAATCAACATCCAACAACGTGCATCACCAACTCTCCAACTCTTGAGCCCAGCGTCCTGCAGTTTGGGGATCTCCTTCCCCATCTGCCGCCAGATCCTCACGGCCAGGCTCTCCGTGCTGTCGGGGCGCAAGGCCAATCCAGCACTCAGCAGGAAGGGCACCGCCAAGGAGCCGCGGCTCAGCCTGAGGAAATACCAACTCGAAATCAGCCTGAAGAAATTTCCGACGTGTTGAATTTAGAGTCGCAGAAAATCAAAGCAACATGGGAATCCGGGATGTACTTTTCACTAAAGGATGCATGGGATGCTCCGACAGACAAGAAGGGAAGATCTTCACCTCGCGTTCCGAAAAAGGAAGCCGAAGAAAGTATGTTGTTGGTCGCAAAAAACCATGCAGCTACACTGGAAACCAGGAATGCATCTGGGCTGTCGAGGCCATAGTCATTGCTAAATGTATCCCAATTCTATTCTTAGACATCAACGGCGGATCTTCTGGTCCCTACTATACAAAGTGGCGCATTTTGGATTGCCATGTCCCCAACATACCACTAGAACCACTTGCCATCGGCCTTGCCACTAGAACCGAACCGCAACCGAAATCATATTAAAGTTCGCCGCAAGCGAACTCGCCAGTGCCAAGAAACCAAGTGAATTCATAGCTGAAACCCACTGCTGCCAGAGCCAGACACGCGAAACTGCAGCACTGGACACTGTTGGCCTCCAACACCGAGACCGCTGAGCATGCGCGAGACGGATTTGGTCAAGGGCACCCCCAGGAAAACATCGCTTCTTATTTTTGACTCCGAATTGGGACCAGTTTCTTGATGTTCACCCCGCCTGCGGATGAAAGTAGGGCTGAGCCATGCCAGTTGCTGCAGCCATCAGTAGTGTGAATGCCATGCACAATTGGAGGCCATCGTCACTGTTCACCACTGACACCAAGCCGACTGCAACCAACTTCTGAATGATTTCTAGGTAGAAGCTTTGACAACGCGAGTACTTGAACAGAATCTGCTTGGCACCCGCAAGGGCACGTTCGGAAGCCTCAGCTTCTTCCAAGAGGCACCGATCCATCAAGGCTTCAGAGAGGTCACGGCTCTTGTTGCCCATGGCCTCCACAAAGCTCGATATGTTTGCAAGCGGCCAGTCAGCCTCACTGCCACGGGAGTCAACAGGAACTCGTTCGCTTGAAGTGCCACAAGTGTCACCTGCGGCTCTGGAGAACAGTCGCACGACAAACCGAAGAAACTCTACGAAACATGTGATTTTGCCACGTCACAACTCTTTCCAAAATGTCTGAAACCCATGCATTTCTTTATTTCAAGAAGATTGGGCCCTTGCTGGCTCCCAGTATTGATCCCCAACCCCCTTCGTCTCCGAGTTTTGGCTCAAACATGTTCAAGCGGTGCTCCTCATCCTGTCTACCTGCTGCCTTCGCTGGTAAACTTCGGTGGTGGCCTGTGTTCAGGATATGTTTAATCAGGATGCAGCTATTCATCTGTGTGTTGCGGTTGTTTGGGCGCGCAACTTCGGTGCAAATGCAAAGCTCTCCATTCTTCCCTTCCGACCTGACGATGGCGTCGCCACCACAACTCCATCCTTCAACGTCACGTGGGCACGCCCGTGCATCTTCACGGCAATGTGGGCGGCTGAAGCTGCTAGCAAACGTTTGATGCGTGCCACCTCTCCATTCACCGGAAGATTTTCCTGGGCGAACAAGATGTGGCCAAGTCACCGTTTGATAATTTGGTTGCACTGGTTGGATTGGGGGATTTTCAAGCGATGGGCTAATGAATGTTAATCGTGAACCCCTGCAAAAACGATGGGTATAGAGTCACAACACGCACTTGGCTACTGCTTGGGCATCATCATCATCATCATTATCATCATCATCATCATCATCATCATCTTTCATCATCATCGTCATCATCACCATCACCGTCATCTTTCTTTCCCTACGCCCTCCGGTCACAGAGGTTGCGTTGACCCCTTCATGGAACAAACGATGGGTCTTTGCAGGCCACCACAAGTGGTCATCCAAAGGTTTTTGCCAGCTGCAAGGCCAGGTCACGTGTAGAGCTCCTGGTCTACTTGCAGCTCTAGAAGGAACACATTCAATAATTTTGAATGCATGGACAATGTTCACCCATACCTACGAACTCGCGATAATACGGCTGGCAGGCACACAATTTGCCTGGCAAAGCCTTATTTTGGGGAAACTCTCACACGTCAGCAAGGTTTTCTTTGCAGCCACAGCGTGCCATGATGGTGCTGCGCGTGCTGCAGCAAGTCTGGAGGCCGCGTGTCACAGAGGCAGCAAAGTCAGGCGAGCGGATCGATCATTGGGTTCCAAGATTCTGACCGCCGTCCAAGGTTTATCTGGTCCAAAAGCGTTCACCAAATTGGAGTGCATCTGCGCCTCATGTCCGGAGTGCCAAGGAACCTGCTTCACTGGATGAGGGCACCAGCTGATCATCAAGTAGCCAAAGCACGCAGCAGTTCCTGAGCACAAGGTCAGCAAGCTGAAAGCATTTTTCTGCAATTCCGTTGTCGTCAAACAAAATCCTGGGTTCCTCCCAGATTGCTGTTCTGTAGTGACCAGCTTGCGGTTCAAGACCCACATGAAATGAAACCGCAACCACTTTGTATAGGGGGAGTTGTCCAACTCCATGGAATTGTTGGTGAAGTGAGGGGCCTGACTGACATTGCCTGCAATCCGTATGACGAAGTGATCAGTGTTTGATGTTCAGCGCTGTCTCCATTTTTCTCATCGCAGAGGTAGAGGCGCGCAGGACATCCGTGTGAGCCACAGTCTACACTTCGTACATGACCGTCTGCTTCAACACGTGCTTCCCAAAGGTTGCTGTGAAAACAGGGGTCCACCAAAAAAACACAAAGTACAAGAAGGCCACTCGATCATGTTAAGGGGCATGCTCTGGAATTTTGCACCTTGCGGGTCCCTTGCCTTGTCCTTCTGAAGGCTGGTTCTCTGGTCTCTGTCTCGTGGCTGTGCTGGGTCGATGGTTCGACCTCCATGGGCGCTATGGACTTGAGCATGCTCCACCATGTCCATCCCGTTTCCCGCTGTGTCCATGGTGAAGGCGGCGCGAGAGGCCAGCGAGTTGCATCGGGATTGGACACTCATATGCTGCAGTGGGTGTAGTTGACACACATGACATCAGGGAGTATCAGGGGCTGCACTGAGGTCTGGCGTGGCCAGGATTTTGTGAAGCTCGTCCCGGACCAGCTGCTTGTCCAGGTCCGGAAACTGCAGCTGAAGTGAAGGACAAAGGACATGAAAGTCCAGCTTCAAAGCCTGAGTGAGCACCGCCTCTTCCCTTGAGCGTCTAAATTTGTGACTAAATTTGTGAAGATGATGGTGGACGAACAAGGCAAGATTGTTGGCCATGGTGCCAACATGTGGACCTCCAGGTGGGCATGTGCACGTGCATTCCAATCCAGCTAATGGGGTGTTGACCTGCTCTATTGATTAGGAGCATCACCCCTTTTGGGCTGCGGGGTGCAGGGTGCGGGCTGTAACCACTCTGCCAGCCATGTGATCTCATTCATTCCAGCGGTCACCGTGCTCAGGTGCTTGAGGAGTGTGGAGCTTTGAGAAAGGTGCCCGCAAAAGTTTCAGCAGGAAAGTACACCCACTGAGTCCAGCCAAGATCACTGGGTGGTTCCACAGGCAGGCCACCTCCTTGGTCCTGCGTGTAAACCTCACACTATTTTCCATCGATATGATGTTTGAGGGCCTTCAGAGTGAGAAAGGTTGTATCGCCAATGCTAGGAAAAACTGTTTCATCACGGGACATGTGTGGGTCTTGGATTTGAAGCCCTGGTGACAAAAGGAACATGGTGAGGCGACTCGTCTCTAGTGATGTTGGGCAGAACTTGAGCAATGAGGCTTGCAGCTTCCATCACGACTCATATGAGCACTCATTTGCTGGGTCTTTGCAGCAGTAGCCACAAAGGACACATCGATCAGCGAGGAGCGTGCTCAGGGCTCTATTTTCTTGAAGAAGTTGAAGGTCTCCAGCAGAGTTTTCGTCGATGTTGAGTCAGCACCATTGGAGGGGCCTTAGTGAGTGCCAGAGCTGGGGGCGCGAGAGAGAGAGAGAGAGAGAGATGAACGATACACCGCAGTGTCTACAAATTGATCGACCATCAATGGCGTTTCGTGAGATGTCCAAGGGGGACCCTGTGGAGCCGCCACTCCGTGAACATGAATCAGACGACGTCTCAGAATTTAATGATGCTTGAATCGAAGACCACAGAGTTCACAGACAGTCAAGTCCGGCCTCAGCTAACTGTGTTGGATCTTCAGCGCCATGTGGTCCTGCCACCAACAGTCAATACATTCAAGGGCTGTGTGGAGGTGAGCCACTGTTGATTGTGCAAGGATGTCATGCGTATACAACTGGCGCTGTCTCTCCTCCCAGCGGTCAATCTGTGATTGGAGACGGCGGCGCAGGGGGCCACTTGATGCTCAATGCCATGCGCCCGCAAGAAAGCACCGCGAGAGGTGTGCGTGATGTAGGAGTGATCTCCACCAATTTGTCTGAGTTGTTTCATCAATTGATTCTGAAATTGGACAAGAGTTGATGAGGTCACGCCTGTGGCATCAACGTCATGGGAAAGATGCACGTGGACCAAAGTTCATGCTTCAACGACAGGTGGTTCTTCTTTTGAGCCAAGCATCCACCTGTGTAAGTCCGTGCTGGCAGGATGTCACCCGATGTTGCATGGTATGTTTCTGCGTGTCTTTACAGCCAATCTTCACTCCGAAATAGTCCTGGGATGGGGATGTTGTAGGTCTGTGTGGCTGCTGGGATCTTCAAAGTCGTGATGTGGAGTGCTCAGCGCATATTTTTTCCGCAGCAAGGATTTCTGAAGTCCCTTCAGCTCCACAAGTATGGCTGATTTTTGCAGGTGACAGTCATCCCCATCGAGCTGAGAATGTCCAAAGCCTGTCTAAGGCATGCCCGTCAGCGAACTGAAAACAGAGATGACTGTCATCAGCGTGGAATGTGCATGCTGCTTGCATCCGATGCAGAGTTTGCTACGTCATTGAGAGCAGCGCCACATATGAAGTCCAGAAGAAGGGAGCCCCACCGGCCTTGTCTCACACCCTTATACGTCTTGATGGGTCTAGTCAAGCCCGTCAGCCCCTTGTAGATCAGGATGTACTGGGTGTTGGAGTGGCATTGAAGGAGGACCCGTGAAATATCTGGGGAACGCGCAAAAGATCAACGGCAGCGTGGAGGGATTCCCGTAGTACAGGGAGTTTGGGGTGGGGCCTGCTGCCGACCTGCATTGTGTGGATCAGATCCGCCTGTCTGCGCATGGCCATGGACCCGGCACATGGCATCCCAACTACCTCTTCCTGGCAAATATGCATACGGTTGAAACTCAACTAGATGAGGCAGGGCATGGGCTCGAGCTTCTTGAACAAAACTGGACATGAGACATTTGGCCAATGGTGTCTGAAGTGCTATGGTCTGTGGCATTGCCAAAAAACTAGACGACGAGTGGCCCGAAAGCATTTTTCATCACGTAGGAAGTCAGAGTGTGAGTTATCTGGTAAGTGTTCAGTGTGAAGTGTCAAGTCGAGTGAGTTGAGGCAGTGTGTGGGTCTCTGTGTGTGTGTCTATGTCTGTGTGTGTATGAGTCTCTGTCTGTGTGTGTCTCCGAGTAAGTTGAGGCAGTGCGTGGGTCTCTGTGTGTGTGTCAACCTCTCAAGAGAGCCAGGTGGTTGGGAGACATGACTCAGCTGCAAGTCATTGTACTATCAAGTCATTGTACTACCAAGTCACCAGTTCTCATCTGGCCACTCCCCAGATACTCCGCGTACTAAAGTTGTACTACCAAGTCATTCTACCAAGTCACCAGTTCTCATCTGGCCACTCCCCAGTTACTCCGAGTACCAAAGTTGTACTACCAAGTCGCCAGTTCTCATCTTCCAGCTCCCCAGCTACTCCGCGTACTACAGTTGTACTACCAAGTCGCCAGTGCTCATCTTCCAGCTCCACAGATACTCCGCGTATTCAAGTTGTACTACCCACTCACCAGTTCTCATCTTCCCACTCCCCAGCTACTCTGCGTACTAAAGTTGTACTACCAAGTCGCCAGTTCTCATCTTCCAGCTCCCCAGCTACTCCGCGTACTAAAGTTGTACTACAAAGTCGCCAGTTCTCAGCTTCCAGCTCCACAGATTGCTCCGCGTACTCAAGTTGTACTAGAAAC
>CAXAMN010026373.1:483403-496883 GCA_963970005.1 Durusdinium trenchii
CAGATACTCCGCGTACTAAAGTTGTACTACAAAGTCGCCAGTTCTCATCTTCCAGCTCCCCAGATACTCCGCGCACTAAAGTTGTACTACAAAGTCGCCAGTTCTCATCTTGCAGCTCCCCAGATACTCCGCGTACTAAAGTTGTACTAGAAAGTCGCCAGTTCTCAGCTTCCAGCTCCACAGATTGCTCCGCGTACTTGAGTTGTACTACAAAGTCGCTAGTTCTCATCTTCCAGCTCGCCAGATACTCCGCGTACTAAAGTTGTACTACAAAGTCGCCAGTTCTCATCTTCCAGCTCCGCAGATACTCCGCGTACTAAAGTTGTACTACAAAGTCGCCAGTTCTCAGCTTCCAGCTCGCCAGCTCCCCGTACTACAGTGGTACTACAAAGTCGCCAGTGCTCAGCTTCCAGCTCCCCAGCTACTCCGCGTACTAAAGTTGTACTACAAAGTCGCCAGTTCTCAGCTTCCAGCTCCACAGCTTACTCCCGCATTTCGCGCGTTCGACACGCACGATCTCCGCAGAGGGTTGCGCGGTCATCTCACAGATCGCGCTCTCGCCTGCATTTCGCGCACTCGACACGCACGATCTCCGCAGAGGGTTGCGCGCGGACCGGACACATCGCACTCTCCCCTGCATTTCGCGCGCTCGACACGCACGATCTCCGCAGAGGGTTGCACTTTCGGTTGACGCTGTTCGTCCCACCCTCCGCCTTTAAGAGAGAATTTACAAAGTGGGGAAGTGTTTTTTCATTAGGACATCTCCCGTGCTAGTTCACTTGCCTACTCATTGCATGCTTGCATACTCATTGCATGCATACTCATCACTTGCATACTTACACTTGCATACTTCCACTTGCATACTTTGACAGCTTTCGCTCTTCCACTTACACAGGGCTACGTATAGCGTTCATGTTATCCTGCAAGTGTGGTGAAAGTGTCAATGTCTAGGTGTGTCTAAGTGTAAGTGTCGAAGTGTCAGTGTTCAAAGGATTTTCCGGAAGAACCCTTCGCAATGCTTTCGGGAAAAACATCCACTACGGCATGCCTCAGGACTTGTTCCAGCTCTGAGCCAGTGTTGGCACCAGCCTGCAATCAGCTCGCCAAGAGGTTACGCCAGGCTTTTCCACAGGAAGCTCGGCGCTACTGCTTTACGCCCACGAAGATGAGTCAACTCTAGTTCAATCTGTTCTGCAGTCGCTGGAGAGGATGGTATGGTGATACAAACTGGTCATGCGTTCACTGAGCAAGTCCATTTCTTCCTCAGGTCAGAGCAGTTGTCCTGCTGTTCTCCGTAGTCAAGGACGACGAGGATGAACATTGGCTGAGTAGTTCTGAAATAGTGATGTGTTTTGTGGGTACTCCAGTGGTGTTTAGCAGTATCAATAATCTGTTGAACCCTTTGTTTTCGCTGACGGGCACGACGTCTTGTCACCCATTGCCAGCTGACGAAGAGGCTCCTCAGCTGATGGGTAAAGCCACAAGGCAGCGCAGGGGCCCTTGGCATCTGCTGGGCCCAGGTGCCCAAGGGTTTCAGACAAGTGGGTCCAGCCCTCGGTTTGTTGTTCCCAGTAATGTTGAAGAGTGGTGAGCCCATGATCTTTTTTGGGAGCGTGGAACCTTCTGCATGGAAAACCACCCACCACAGGAATATGATCCCGTTGAAAGCTCAATTCTTGGGGAAGTTCAGGAACATAGACCATCTGCTTGGCACCAGTATCACCATGCCGTTGTTGAACCAGCGAGAAGTCAATACAAGATTGCGCATTTCAGGGTCCAAAGTAGGTAGCTCCCAATTCCGCAGTCACGGTATTCAGGGCAGTCATAGAAAACACTCGAAGAAGGTGTTGAAGTTCATGTCGGTCCGCATGGTTGGTTTGCCACCCTGTGTGGCAAAGTCTGATAATCTAACGCTTCCTGCTTGATGACGCGGGCTGGTGTTGAAATCTCCTCCAACGATCCAGGAGTTTCTACGTGGAAGCCCAGTCAAGGTTTTGTGATGAGTGTGCCAGAAGGTTTTCCTCTCATCCATGTTGACACGATCAGAGTTGTGGATGGGGTATTGGTAGAGGTTCACCGAGTCGATGTTCATCGAAGGTTTGTGAAGACGAACATGGAGGATCCTACTGTCCAGGGGGACTGTCCAGTCCACATCGCAGAAGCTGCGTTTGATGGCGATGAGGATGCCACCTCGGTGTCCAGCAGCTCCTGCGTGAACAAAAGCGTAGTCATTGTCTGTCCACTCACCACAGTGCCGTGAAGGAGCACGCAGTCTTTGAATTGGTCATTGAGCCATGCCCTGAACATGTACCACTTGACCACATTCAACTGCCCGATGTTCCATGACAACACTGCAAGGCGACTCTGTCTAAACTTTGATGGGAGCATGCGGTTGCGATGTGGGCTCTGTGAAGAGCCGGGAGTGTCAACTTTCCTCTTGGTTCGGTTCCAAATCCGGGGTAAATTTGCTTTCCATCAACAAGCTGCCCAGCATCACCGGCATCATCTCTGCGAGTGTTGCCCCAAACCAGCTGGAAAGGTGCCACCGGGAGCCATGGAGCTTATCTGCAAGGTTTGCACGGTAGGCTCCTGTCGAGAGATGGGGGCGACCCCAAGTTGGCTGGCTGTCCGAACCTGTCCTCTGCAGAAGGTCACGCCATGGAATGTAGCGCGCTTCAGAGCTCTGATGTATGCTTTCTTGCGGTGTTCAGGATCTGTTCGGAACCCTCGGGCTGCCAAGGAAGGGCATGGGCATCGGTGTTGTATGGAAAAAGTGGCGTGTTCCAAGCACACCACAAAAGAAGACCCAAATAGGTGAGCCAGCCCTTCCAAGTCCGGGGTTTGGGGCCCGGATGAGTGTTCATGTAAGGAAAGTAAGAGATCAGCTGCTCCACTTTCAAAACTATGTGAGGATCTGGTAGAGCTGTGGATGTAAATGAAATACTCTCGTCCCCTCACCCACTAAGCGCACCAGCGCCGGACGCCCTTCGTGACGCCCAGAAGCTCGAGCGCAAGATCAGCTCCAAGGAGAAGTGCAGCCACAGCACAGGAGCGGATGACCAGGGACAACTCGATCACGGCGCCATAGTGTGTGGAGACAACCCGTTTGAACACTCGCAGCCCTTATCATCATCATCATCAGCATCATCATCATCACCATCATCATCATCGTTTCGATCCATGAAGGGAGTCAAAGGCACCTGACGCTCGAAGCTTTTCTGACGCTGGAGGTCCGACAACTGGATATCCCATTGATCACCATCCTCCACTGCAATGGGCGCCGTCGCCTTCCCTGGCAGAAGCGCCAAGTGCTGCCGTGCATACAGGTAAGCTAGGCAGAGAGGCACCACCACTCCGTAAAAGACTATGCTACTGTATCCAATTGCATCCAGGTACGTCATGGAGGAATCATGGCAAAGCAAATGAGGCACAGATTTACGAAAGGCAAACCTGGCCGAATGGCATCAAACATCAATTTATCGATTTCTCACACATCCCTTTTCCAATGAATGTTGGGTGCATCGTTGCTACGTTGCTACACCTTCAGTCTAAACCAGCACAAGTGTGCTGAATTGTGAGGATAAGGAATTTGTCTCATCTTGTCTTCAAACAATTAAAACATCACTTGGTCCAGGCAACTCTGGAGGAAGACTTCCTTTCTCGCCATCAACCTCCTGACAGCGAAGCAGCTTTGAAGCAGCCGAAGCTCCGCCCACATAGAAAAGTGTGAGAGCCTGCAAATCGCTGCGGACAAATCAACCCATCTTTGGCAAACACTTTATGTCCCACGTGCCAAGGTGCAGTCACTTATGTTACAGGATTCGTTCTGGTCTCAAGCATGTCCGAAAATCATTGAGGTTCGTTTTCGCATGTTTTTAATCCATCGTTCCCCCCCTCAAGACTCTAATGCCTTTCTCCCTCCTGTGTTGAAAGAAACAACAACGACCGACCTCCTGAACGCATGCAGGGACTGGCAACAACTATAGGAATACATTTCGGGCAGGAGCTTGGTGAGGGGGAGAGGTTTGCAATATCTGAGTGTAATTTGTGTTTGAATTTATTGAATGAATCTTTATCAATGCAAATAGTCCCTGACTTCAACAAAAGGAGACCCGGTTGCATTGCTTGTTTGAGAGGTTTGATCGTTGGTGAAAAGGAGTTCCATTGATCACTGACTCAACCTGACAGGCGAACAAACCAAATTCAAACGACATCTCAAACGCATTCCTTCCCATCATTTCACACGGCCTTCAATGCAGAAGCGACGCCAAATCCATGGCAGCAAATCTCCATGGCCAAGCAGCACAGGAGCACTGCAATGGGAGCGACTGGAGCGGCCAAGGCAGAAGCTAGGCGAACGGCGGCACCGTCGTTCAAGGCGCACTGCAGATTCACAGCACCCTCCAGGCTGTCGACCGAGAGTTGCGATGCCTTCCAGGCCACCGCTGTGTCGCTGCGTCAACAACTCAAACGGTATTGATGCGGGATTACATATCAACAACCCCAGGATCTGTCCCGGCGCCATGCTGCTTTGTTGAAGAAATCATGCCTACAAGCCAGCGACAATTGCCTTAGCAAGTCGCAATGGTCGCGATACCCCCAAGAAAACAACCTGAAGAGGCTTTGACACTGCTTACTTCAGGCATCTATCGGATACATCCTGGCCCCTTGTTGCTGCTATGTAACTGAAGTAAATCATGTCCAGTAGCCAGCAAGTAGCACCTCAGCAATTCTAGATCAGCATCTAAAACTATTTCCAATCCGGCCTCGATGAAAGGAATTTCCCAGGAGTCCGATGACCCATGGCCACCTTTGCTCTTCAAGGCTGCCAGCACCGCCCATAGCTGGCAAGTTTGGAGAAGCATTGGTGCCACTTGTTTCATTTGATCCTTGAAGGCACCGACGGCAGAGAATGGAGCAGCTTCTGATGGCATCTCGGCAGTCGAGTTCGCTCCCCAAAAGCGCGACCACACGTAAGTCAAAACCATCACTGCAAGCAGCCCAATGCCACCTGCAACCGCAGCCATGCTCCAAATCTGCTGGGTAAAGTCGCCTGTGGGGCATGGTTCACAGATGCCTTTGGTCAAGTAATGCCTGGCTTCGCAATCGGAACAAAGCACTCCACCATAACCACTGGCACAACCAAAGTGAGTGGAACCATTGCTGTCTGTGCTGTTGCACCGGGTGTCCCACGGTGGCAGGCACCGCAGGGCTGCAGTGTCATTGTTCCTGAGGCGTGCAAAGCCGATCTCAGGTGGAGCTGATGTCAGTAACATGCCTGACACTGGGCACCTGAGGTGTGTATCGTGGCAGGGGGCACAGGTCTCGGTCTCATTGCCGGCGCCTCGCAGATTTGTCAGACCATGCTCTGCGTGACATTGGCAGGCTGGAGATTGGTCGGGCGAGAACTTGCCTCCAGAAGTGCACTTACAAGTGGCTTCCCCTTCTCCTGCAATGGTGCCCTCGGGGCAAGGTGTGCACTTGCTGCCGTTGCCTTCGGAGAAAGTGTTGGGGCCACATTTGCGACAGTGGGCCCCTGTCCCTTCAAAGCCTGCCGAGCATCTGCAAAGTTCCTGCGGGAGAAACTTCTCTGGCGAGACTTGCAGCGATGTGGACAGGATAGAGTGGCAACGGTATCCACCTTCCGTGCTCATGGACGACACCTGCTCTGTCTTCACAATGAAGCCCTCTCTCAACAGCTCTGCCGCCTCCTGGATGCTTAACAACCAAGAGACCCCTTGAAGCACAACTGTTACGACTTGGGACATCGGGGTAACTGTGTAAGTGATCACAGTAATTGCATCTAACTGCTACATAGTACTACTTTGTTGCACGACAAAGCAGTAGTGAACAGAACTATCCACTTTGAGGCGACGAGTTTCCGTGGTGTTCGACAAGGCCACATTCTGCAAGTCCAGGAAAGTTCCGGTTGCCAAAGCCTCTTTCAAAACACCATCTGCAAAGTTCAGAGCCGAATTCTCTGCCAGGATGAGGACCTGCAGAGATGCAGGGATGCCCTTGATCTCCGTGATGTTGTTGGTGGCGAGGTTCAGAACCTTCAAACTCTTGCCCAGAAGTGGCCTCCACTTCGAAAAGAGCACTCCATCCACTACTACATCCTCAGGCCTCAGATTTGTCAGGGTGCCGCTGAGTCTGCAGCCGGCAGCTTCGATTGTGGCCAAGGCTGGAGAGCCGCAGAGGGGCTGCAGCAGCTCACTGACATCACCATTAAGGGGACATCCGTTCAACTGCAAAAGGTTCAGCTGTGGAAGAATGGCACGGGCTGAAAATTGGGCGTGCAAAGGGGTCCAAACTGAGGACTGAAGCTGGACCAACTCACCAGGCCATGGAAGGAATTCCACTTGGCTGCCAGACAACTTCAGGGATCGCAGCTTTGACCAACGACCTCGCCACTCAGAGCCGAGCCGTCCTGTAACCTGCGTCTGCTCGAGGTTGATGTCAGTGACATGGTTCCAAGGAAGCAGTGCTGTCAAGTCACCTGCCACAGATGTGTTCCTGAGGTCGAGATTGTTCACCTGCGTGAGTCCTTGCAGACTCACTAGGTCACCTACAACGTCGGTGTTGTCGAGGTAGAGCCCCTGCAGCTGGGTGAGGCGTTGCATACTCGATAAGTCACCTGCCACCTTGGTGTTGTAGAGGCTGAGCGACTGCAAAAGGGTGAGTCCTTGCAGACTAGCCAAGTCACCCGCTACGTTATTGTCGTGAAGGAAGAGCTCCAACAACTTGGTGAGTCGTTGCAGGCTCGCCAAGTCACCCGCTACGTTGGTGTTGTGGAGGTCGAGCTGCCCCAGCTTGGTGAGTCCTTGCAGACTTGCCAGGTCACCTGAAACATGGGTGTTGGGGAGGTGGAGACTCCACAACTGGGTGAGTCGTTGCAGGCTTGCCAGGTCACCTGCGATGTGGGTGTTCCCGAGGTTGAGCAGCCACAGCTGGGTGAGACTTTGCAAACTCGCAAGCTCACCTGCGCAGTTTGTCTTGAGCAGGGAAAGCAGCTCCAGCTGGGTGAGGTTTTGTAGGCTTGCCAGGTCACCTCCAACATTGGTGTTGTAGAGGTAGAGCTTCTGCAGCTTGCTGAGACCTTTCAGATGCCTGACATCACCTGCGACCTCGGTGTCGCCAAGGTTGAGTTCGCACAGGGCTTTGAGCTTTCCGATCTCGTGGTCCAACGTGCCATTGATGGCCTTGTGTCCGCTCAAGCGGATCGCTTTCACATCGCATCCACTCCTGGGTATCAGTTCACATGGCAGACTTGTGCAAGAACGACTTTTCTATACAGTGAAACTGGTGTGCAGAAGTCTGCGCAGAGGTGCAGTGATGTGCTCTTCCAAATGGTTTGATGATGTTCGTTGACCAAAGTTTCCTTGGGGGACTCGAAATTCCAGTTGCAGGGCTGCCGAGTTATCAACATCAACCCGAAGGCCAAACCCATCCCAAGACCCCAAGCATCCCCAAGCCATCTCTGCGGGGAAACACCGCTGTCGAACCCAACTTTTGGTCACCGGTTGAACCGAAACCTGTCCCGCTTTCCACGGCCATGGCTAGACAAGGCTCCACTTGACTCTTGTTAGACGCGGAGTGGGATTCTTGATGCCTAATTTTGCCAAGACAGAGCGCAATGCCGGCCACTGTGGGCAACGCTCCTTTCCTTGGACACGGATTCCTTGGAGACGGATTCGGATGGCATTTGATATGCCATGAGAAAAAGGAGGTTGTGGCCGTGCAAAGGACCGAAGATCGTTGGTACCTGACCAGCGAGTGGCTCAATGTCAGATGCCAGATTTGTTTGGGAGGGTCTGGCACCACCACTACTTGGATATAAGTGAGTCATCTGATACTTGAACTCTTTTCAGAATCAACAAACATGTGTCTCGGAGCCTGTCTGTGGGTACTGCCCACCGATGTTTTCCAACGGAACTAGGCCCCAAGGGTGCCCAAAGCAATACCAACACAGCCAAAGTCACCTGCGGACACATCTTGATCGCGCTCCAGCGCGCTTTCGGAGATCCTGGGTCGTTCCCCCGCCACTTCGATGAATAAGATGACCGTCACCAACTTCAGGACATGGTAAACGTGAAGCATTTGCGTTTCACAGAGATGGATTGGTCATGATGCTTCTTGTGTTTTAGAGCATCACAAGCCTTGAACCACAAATTCCATTGCGCTGACCTGCTGGACACGAAAGACAGCGTTCCGCGTCACGGTGTTGAATGTCACAGGGTTCAGTTTCACACGCATTGCACGTCCGACTGCGACTGCTCACAAATAAGTTCTAGTAGCTGGCTGAGTTTCCCTTCACTAGCAAACAGGAATGGGGAAAAACGCTTGGGATGTTTTACATCCATGTCTTGCACGAAGCATATCTTCGATATCGTCGATATCTATGGAAACGCACCTAGCATGAAAGCCCTGCTGCGATTGTCTGAGTTTCCGACCGCACTCAACGCCACCGAAGCACTCTTGCGGCTGCAGCGTCATCTGGGCAGGGGGTTTCCCTAAGTTTGAAAAACAAATCATCTGGCTTTAGCAGGCAATTCGATGACTCGTTTGTACGTACTACATGTGTATGTAAAAATTTGTGTCTGTGCGTGCATCAAGTGCATAAGCCATTTGGTGTGGTGACTACCAGACAGAACGCCAGTAGCGATGCCAGATAAAGTACGCAAGTATGGTAGATAGAATGCCAGACAATTTGCCAAATAGAACTCAGAATATATGCCAGATAGAATGCCAGGATATCTTTGGTGGCAGAACCATTGTTGGAATACATGTCAGAACACAAGCCAGGACTGAAGTTGGTCCATATGTCATAGCACATGTCAGACAGAAAAAATGTCAGAACACACGCCAATAAAGATGTCAGAACACGATCCAGAACGTTTCCCAGCCTTTGTGATAGATGATGTGTCAGAGCACGCACCAGATTTGGTGCCAGAACAAGCGTCAGAACATCGTGTCAATCGTCTTTCAGGGTGGGGATCACTCGAAGTAATTAAGAATCTTTCTCCTGCGCTACTGAGCCAGCGCTCTCAGAAAACTGATTCAACTTAATGAAATGGCTATGGCGTGCCTGGTGGATATGCTCTTGTCAGTCCATAAAGGGTAAAAAGCAATGGGACATGAGGAGCACACGTGGTTGCATTGGTCCGTTTTCACTCTTTGGACCACATTGCGAGTCATATGAATCACTGATATTATTGCATGGAAAATACATCAAACAGCGATTGATTGAGCCAGAACTCGAATGGACACAAAACCATGCATCGGAGACAAATTGCACAAAGACAATGACCTTGAATTGAAACAGTGAATGCACAAAATTGGGCGAGCACAAAATGGGCGAGAGTGGCATGCCCATCTGCATGTTGAAAACAACTTGATGGTCGCAATGCAAATAGTTCAATCAAACTCAGCAGTCATTACGCCAAAGAAAATGTGCTGACCATAGAATCCAACTTTCCGAGCATTAGAATCACATTTCTGCAGGTCAATGCAGCTCTTGCGGCTCTTTTGTCACGAAATTTGGCGAGGAGATATGGGTGGGTCGGTTTCAACCTGGCGTGTCGAGTCAAACACGTCCAACCGGTTGTCGAAGCGGTCGTCGAATCGGCCTCACTGATGTCTCCTTCCTCAACTCCTTCTTCCTGGAGTGAAGCCATGGCCTCCAACCTACGTAATAGCGATCCAACCTAATTAAAGGCAAATTTCAGAAACCAAAGACTTTGCAACACACAAATAGTGAGACTCCTCCACTTCTGACTCCTCCGTAGAGACCTGGTGCTCCATTCAGTGTCACACGGTGTCAGTTCAGTTCTCCCTTCAAACGCCTCGCTGGGTGTGCGATTTGGATCTTCTTCGTGTGCTTGAGCCTGCAAGACCAATACATTCAAGAAGGCTTCTTGGTTGGTACTTGGAAGGCACGATCAGGCTTTGCAGAATTTCTCACCAGTCCCGATGACCTGCTGCACATGCTCGCCAAAGCTCGCCAGAAACGCTGGGATCACTTCCTGCGCTTGAAGAAGGCGCATGCAGCACGGATGGATATCCACATGTGATTCATTAGTAGCGAAGAAACCAACGCCCCACACTTTCAGATCCACATGACTTCACTATTTCGCTGCTTTCGATCCCATCCTGATATTCAAGAACCAAGCGATTCTCAGGCTCAAGCTTTAAGATTTCGCATCCAATCCTTGGGGAAATGAAACAAACAAATTAGATTTCTCTCGCGCGGACTCTTTATAAAGACTCTGGAAGACTCTCGAACTCTCAGAGACCCACCGCAGGGCTTCTTCATAACCTCACGACAAACGCGGCGAATCACCCTGAAACGCCCGGAATTTCGAGCTCCGGGGCCTTCCTTGGTGCGTAAACGTACCTGGCACGTTTAAGTCCGACACCGAAGCAACAGAACTGACTGTCTAAAGAGCACCTGCACCAAGAACTCTGCGCAAAGGACGTCTGCCTGAGAGAGAGTTGTCATGGCGCTCCCAGTTCTCTTCTCCCAAACACGACAAGTTCACATGCCTCTGCAGGTTCTGCAGTTTCCGCCGGCGGTGGCGGTGGCGGTGGCGGTGGCGGCGGCGGGGGTGGTACGCCTCAGGACAGGAACGCTCACAGGCTTGAAAGCCGGAGGCCTTCATCGATGCCCAGGACTTGCACTACCACCATTTCTGAAAAGATAGGCGCATTGAGCAAGGTCAATGCTGGCAACAGCTTGGGAAGGCTTGAACGAACTTGAACACGATCTGACATGTTACTGAATCGAATGTAAGCAACAAAAAGGCCAACACCTCAATCAACTTCAGGCTTCAAGTTCGCCCATTGGACTGAAAAAGTTCTGCTCCGCCGGCTGGTTGCTGTGTCGCTCTGGAGCAGGATAAGTATTCAGGATACTCATTGCTCTTGTAAAGCATCTGAAATCACCGGTTTGCCGGCCACAGGGAAATACCTGACGGCCACAGCGAACTTCAAACACCATCACCGCTCCATGGGAAAACGGTGGAAATACCAGTCCGCAACAAGCGACAAGAAATGCACCTGTTTCTATCGCTACTAGTAAGGCACTTGTTTCTAGTAGCGTCCTTGCTACTACTAGTAAGGCACTTGCTACTAGTAGCGATGCACTTGTTCCTAGTAGCGAACAAGTGCCTTACTCCAGAAATGAGTTTTCAATCGTAGGATCTGCAAATCCATTGATTCGACCCAGTTCTAGATCCCACTTTTGACAGCCTGGCTTCCTCTCCATCGGCGAACTTGTAAGCAAACGCACCACCTGAGAACTCAGCTTGTGAGCAAAACCAGCCGGACATGTTTCGGCCACATCGGACGGTCGCCCGACCAGAATTCGCGACGGAGACCTTGATGTCCCTTCCGCATGTTTTTACACCACATGTTTTTCGAACAAACGCGCGACGCGGTGCTACCCGGTGGCTACCCGGTTGCTACCCATGAAGGTGCTCGTCGAAACTCCGACCGACTTGTACGGGAGAACTCGATTGGTCAGGTCTGAGACACTGGGACAGTGCAAGCCACAGCTCGAAAACTCCTGGTCAAAGCATATCTGCCTCTTGAAGGTCTTCGCACACCGAATTCGTGAGAATCACAGTGTCTTGGTGCCGAATTGAAAAGAAACAGGAGGCCAGTCCGGTCAAAAGACTATTCCGGACTAGGTGTGAATGAGTTGCGATGAAACACCAAGAAAGACAATAGGCTGGTTGCTGACCGTCGAAGATTGTGAGATGAGGTGAAATCGTCAAGGCTATATCTGTCGCAAACGCCGTGATACCATGGCAACCGTTCTTTTCTTTTTGTCCGGCTCTAACTTGAGAAGCGAATCCCGCTCTGGTTGTGACAAGTTTGAACGTAACAGCGCTGCTACTTACGCCAACACTCCAATCAACACCCTAAAACTAAAGTGAAAACAAATGAGTGAACAAAGTAAGGCTTGATTATGGTACCACATGCCAAGTGAGCTGAAGACACACATCAAAGAAAAGCTAAAGTGCAACCGAAAGAAGGTGAAGCACTGTGAGATTTCAGCACGAGAGAAGTTGAAGTGAGAAGGAGGCGAAGGAGCCATGCGACTGACATCGGGATGGCCTCCAACCTACTAGCGTCATTGTTACTAGTGGCTTCTTGCCCCTAGTAGTACGGCCAGGAGCCCCTAGTAGCGTCCTTGCTCCTAGTAGCGATGCCAGGAGCCCCTAGTAGCTTTTTGTTCCTAATATCGATGGCCTCCAACCTTACACCGTCTTCTGAATCATCCCTAGTCTGTCCAAACTTACCCATTACGCATCTGAAGATGAAGTGGCTCTGGTCGTGCACTGCGCGCAAGCGGAGCGGATCCCCGTGGTCCTTGGGTCTCAGCCAAGCGAAGTGCGTGGCGCCCTTCCGGAGCAACGCCTCTAAGGTCACCTCCTGAAAGCGGCCTCGCCAGGCTCTGTTATTCATAGCGAACATTGCTCCGTGCCAGGAGCTAGCGCCCTTGCTCCTAGTAGAAATGCCCTTTGTTACTACATCTTGGATGCTCATCACATCTGTAGCTACACTGCCCCCAGATCGAGGCTCCCGCCTTGCCGAGACAAGGCCTCCGAGACCTCTTCCGGCAGCGGTGAAGAGCCACCGAAGAGCAGCCCGGTGCCCACGCTCGTTGGACCTGAAGAGAGACCGTCGTGAGACGGTCTGACTTCGCCCCAAACCCGGCCCCATCCCGAGCTCCTTTCTTCTTTTCCAAGCGTCTGATGGAGGTGGTTCCAACAACATTACAGTCCTTGTCGAAGTAAATGTATCCTGAGATCGACAAAGCAAACATGGTGGTCTATGTCTTCATACGTCTTCATTATATGTATAGTAAGAAGAAGCTACTAGGAACAAGGTGCTTCATATGTCTTCCAAAATCCTCTTTTCATCCAAAGGTCCGCCGTATTCCAAGAACGCTCGCTCAGGGCCACTTAGTGGCCAAAGCTCTGGATGCTTCGATTTGTCAACCTCGCTGCGCTGAGAGTGCTTCTAACCGGCACTTTCTATACAATTCTCATCAAGGCAAAGTTTCTCCTTGGCAACGGTCTTTCTTTCGTTTTGCCCTTTTGTACTTCATTGAGACCTTTAAGCTTTTCTATTTTCCTTCTGTTCTTTCTTCTTTCCTTGGTGATTCAAACGTTTACTCAGAATTCCACCAGCTACTCCTGCAATGCCTTCGAAAACCACTCAGGACGATGCAGGATACGCCCAGGCAAAATATGCAGCACTCTTGGGAATACCTCCAAGGAACACCCAAGAGGACAGACATCTCAAGACATTGCTATTGAGGTGGAGGCTATCGCTCTTAGGTTAGACATTAAATATTAGGATGAAGGTCATTGCTAGTTGGTTGGAGGCCATCGCTAGTGGGTTGGAGGCCATAACTAGTAGGTTGGAGGCCAGTGCTCTTAGGTTGAAGGTCATTGCTACCTGTAGGTTG